>QTSX02004414.1:0-208827 GCA_014839935.2 Entomophthora muscae
GTACCTTTTGGGCCTGTTCACTTCACTGAATACCCCTTGAAGCAAAATTATAAGAACTATACCCCTGAAAAGATACTTGTACTTGATCCTTTGGCCTGCATAAAATCTGCTGTTAGATACAATTGTCAAGGCCCGTGGATATTCTCAACACTGAAATTGTTTAGAGAAAATTCAACTACCTTCCTGCTTATAACATCCATATAGAACCACCCGTGACACCTAAACCTATGCCTGCTTCCTTGCCTGACCTCCCAACTGACCATACTGGCAAGCTCTTTGGAATTGTGTAGATAACCCTCACAGGGGTGATTGACACTATCATACCAGCTGCTGACCTGTAGCCTTGGGTGAGGAAGTCTGCTTCCTACCTTTTTAAGTTACCTCCTCTCTTTTGGTGGGCCCTGCCTGCTAAAACACTGGCCCAAGTTACCCCTGAAAACAAAGGGCTGCCGCCTGAGACTGGATCCCTGACAGCAGCAGCCAAACATAGCATTATGAAGAAGCAACCCATACAAAGCCCTCCCTATGCTGCAACACTTAGGTCTCTAAAAAAATTGCCAATGTCACTGAAGATAATGCCACCCAACATCTGGTGGCATTAGAGACTTAGATTTTTGTATTAAGTATAAGTAATGAGGGAGGGAAGCCTTCCTCCTTATTGACATCATTGGAATAGACGTTTTTATGCCAAGGATTCATTATTTGATTGCAGTGATTGCCTAATTTTTGCTCCAATAAAAGTATTCTTGTAGCATCTTTACGTGAATCAACACAGCAATACTCCCATGCCTTCTCTTACCCGCCTGGTTACACTCCTACACCTTTGGTCACGCCTGCTTGCGTCCCTGACTTGGAGTTCTACTATACTCACCACCTGGATTTCCATCCTGGCCATCCTAGGGGCCAGATTTCACCAACCATTAAGGAGAACTCAACCACTCCCCCTTGCCAGATGACCTTCCTGTACATGACTTCAGTAAGCTGGGGGTTGTCTATATTACAGTGTTGGGCTAGCCAATAAGGTTGTGCTCCACACTGGAAGTTGGAGCCCCTGGACCACTTCAGTCAATTATATCATCAGGATTGCCCACATTGTGTACATGGCCTTCCAGGCCCAGTCTGCCTCTCCTGCAAGAGTCCAGCAGGACACTAGTATGGGATGTGATACATTGTAAAGGCTGTGAAAATTACTCAACTTTCCTGCTGGGTCCACCCACCCCAGGAAAGTTAGAGAAATTTTCACCAGGCTGGCAACGCCATTAATCCGTACCTGGACCATCTTCTCAGATACCCAGATACTGTGGTAGACCGGGTGATATCTTACTTGGGTGAGCTTGCCATCCAGGTCAGTTTGCAACTGGGATCACATGATAGGATACACCACTGTACATGGGTACAGGTTTATAAAGCACAGGCTTCACCTTGGTGCATCAACTCAAGCTTTTGTCCCCTGGAACTCCTTCTTGATAGATGCCTGAGTAAACCTGGGAGGTTCAGCAGCTGTCAAAAATCCCCCCGCCCCTGGCTGTTATCTCTGGGATGGTGAGAATGGTTACAGGGGTTGGCCTTTCTTTGTGACTTGGTGTGAGCTTTCTTCAGGAGACAAGGTAGATGCTGGTTGGTTAGAGTTGGATCACCTTTATCCTCTTCCTTACAATGGCCTGGTAATTTCCCTGATCAGGGGTTGTCTCCAGGTAATTCCTGAACAGCAGTTCATCAGTTCCAAGGTTGGGAACATGCAGCTCTTCTCTCCCTGGGGAGATTAAACCCTTGGGTGTATACTAGGGAAGTACTAATCCTGAACCCCTGGATGTTAACTGATGCAAGCTATAGGTATCAATGGTTGATAAGAGTGATAATTCACTTGCTTGAAAGAGCTGGTTCATAGCAGTGATAATACTTTAATGAGCAAGGGGATAGGTATGTCCCGCTAATAGTTTTATTGGGGCTTTATTTTGCAAGAAAGTTACTTTCAGAGCTCTGGTTGATCTAGTCAGGGAGCTGGATCTTTAAGCTTGGATCCCTGCTTCTCAGATGAGATCTTCCTGGATAGATGGGATACTCCTTGGCCCTCTTGAGAGCCTAGTTTTACTCAGATTGAGGTGACCAATCAGCACTGTTTGCTTAGGTCCTTCTGCCTTGTGCTTGGATTATGTGGGCTTGCTATTTAGCGATGGTGTGTGATTAGCAAGCCTGCTCTGCCTGTGTAATATACATTGTAGTGTATCTGGGATATAGAAGGTTAGTGAATGAGTTTTTGTTGTTGATGAGTTGTTTATCAGCGGCTTTGGGTGTGGGTATGCTTTCCCTGGTGATTGATATGGTCAGTATGTGAAATAAAAGGGTTGGTGGCTCTTTACCCTGTAATGCTGATAAAGAATTGTGCAGTTGATGTTCTTACCATGCATGAATTTGATGCATCTATCTTAAAAGCTATGAAAAGTAAAGTATATGTGAATATCAGGTGGTGGTTATGGTGTATGTTTATTGGGTGGTGTAATAATGTTCAGATTGCCTTGTTTCAACTATGAGGTGATGGTTAAAAGCAAGGCCTGTAAGTTGGTATACTAAATTTATCATGGCGTGGTTTAACAAGAGCCAGAGTGTTGTTTTTTCCTAACCTTGATAGATGCTATACCAGTTAAATTGGATGATATGGTACTTGATTCAAAGGCTGTAATTTGGAGCAGGGCCTTGCTCCAATTGAAGGATGTGAGGGAAATGGTATGGTTGCTTGATATGAGGTAATGTTTAGAGTTATCATCTCCTTTGAAAGAGGCGAGGGATAGTTTAAACCCTCAATGTTCAACTAAGGCTTGGATACCATCAAGGATTGTGCTAATTTGCTAGCTGCTTAGGCCAAACTATTGCTCGTTTCGTCCAGATGGCTGGACTTGTCAACTGCTTGGGGTTGGAATTAAAGCTTGGTATTTTTCAAATGAAGATTTATTTAATTGATATATATTTTTAAAGCTGGGGATATCTATAAGTTTACATGGATTATTACAAAGGGAAATGGTGAAGAATTTAAAATATAGTTGGTCTGGAAAGTGAAAGAGAATTATAAGCATTGGCAAAAAGAGTCAGGGGAGAGTATTTAAGGGTTGTGCAGGGTAGTTGTTGGCGAGATATGATTTTAATCTGTTTATGAAAAGGATCGGGTAATAATAAGTCAAGTTTAAAGGGGTACATATCATTAAAACCTGTTTGGGGCGTGAGATTTTTAATTTCCTTCTCCTGACGAATGCCAACTGTTAGGGGATAGCCTAATTTTGGTAGCGCGGCTAAACATTGGTTGTCGTCGGATAAATTGAGTTTTGCAACTGGCCAATCAGGGATCTAACGGTGGATATGACTTCCATATTTGGCAACCCTACGAGGCGGTTTATCTGATTAGGTTATTAGGCCGTAACAGATGGTATTGCTGTTGATCAGCAGTCGTTGCAATTATTCCCCGCTTGAAGCTGCAAAGTGATAGCATTCCATTGCCGCTTAGTTTCTACCGAAAGCCGCGTAATATAAATGGCAGTTGTATATTAATGCAATCAGGTTTAGAGCAGAGTTAATTCAGTCCTTTTAAAGTAGAAAAGGGGTGGTGATATAAGACATGTTGCGCCTTTATTTAAATAGGGATTATGTTTAAAAAATAAATGCACTTTGATCAGGAACAGCAAGTTAAATGTATGTATCTCCACTTGGCAGTTGCTGCCAGTTAAAGAAGGGCGGATAGATGGAGTGGAGAAAGCAATAATGCATATGGGGATGGCGAATCACTCCAAGCCCACACCATGTGGAAGCGGGGAAAGGCAAGGCTTTAATGGGATGATCAGGCCTATCACCTTAAAGCTGTGCGGGGAAGAGTTCCCTGGTTTGATTGGCCAAGAGCTATAAAGTACGAGGGTATGGCGTAGGAAGAGCAGGAAAGATGAAACAAGACGACTTGATGTTCTCTGGAGTTTCTAGCAACGAAATGCTTGCCCAGGAGGCCCAGCTATATACTGAGATGAGCATGCAGGGCTTCGATATGGATTTCGATCCCAGCCAGTACATGATGATGCCTGGTATGGAACAGTTTGGACCTCAGTTCCTGGACTGCAACCGCGACTCGTTTCTCCAATCAACAAAGAAGCGCCCCAAGTGGGAAGCCGAGGGAGAAGACGACGACAAAAGCTCAGACTCAATGCTCATCCCCACTGAAGATCTCTCAGGCCTCAGCCCAGCAGAGATCAAACGCCAAATCCACATCCAATCCGAACAGAAGCGACGCGCCCAGATCCGCGATGGCTTCGAGGAGTTACGCCAACACCTCCCCCAGCCCCTCGCAGGATCAAACTCCAAGCAGCCCAGCAAGGCAGCGATCCTCTCACGCACCGTCCTGCACCTGCAGCACCTCAAAGCTACCCAGCACGCTCTCCTTGTCGAAATCGACCGCCTCCGCATCGAAAACGGCCACCTCAAATACGCTCAACTAATGCAAGCTCAGCAGGATCCAAATGACAAGCAATTTTCTTCACTCTACTCCATTGGCATGTAACCATACAAATATCTATTATAACTCACTCTAATTCCCCTGGCCTATCGCGCCTTAATCCATATAAAATCATTAAACTATATTTCAATCACATCAAACCACTCCCACCCGCCGATCAATCGAACCTCGCACCGACAAGGTCCATTATGACATGCCATTGCTAAGGGGCTACAACCGCCATCACTAAATAACCTGACTCCCGATCCAACCACGAAATCCAAATTCACCCAACTGGAATGGACCTCGCCACCACCACAGTTTGAACTATACTTTTCTCCCCTTTCCATCACTAAACCTATCCATCAACCAAATTATCATCCATATTAACCTTACCCTAACCAACTACAAATCCCTTCACCAGCCCTGGCTCCCCTCATACCCGCTCCCCAGACCAAACTACATCCCCACCACGTCGATCCTAAACATCCACTTTGGCAACCACCATTCGCATTTAAACTATCTGCAGAGTGACTTTCAAAATTAATCGTAAATACAGGTTTACACACTATAAAAGCCTAGATTAAGTTTATTCCCATGTAGTCTACTGGATGTCGACACCATTTTAACAAGCAAAAAACCAAATACTGACCATTTTACTTGGTAAAAATCAAGCTCCAAAGAACTTACCAACGGAATATGTCCATGTAGAATCCAAAGATAAGATCCAGAGTAACGCACAACACTTGAGAATCCAATGGAAATACACTTCAAGAATAAAACGCTGCCAGATTAACTATCTCTCGCTACAGAATCACTCTAATTACCCTATAACAAGGCTTGAGTTGCTTTCCAAAAAGGTTGATGTATATCCGGTATACCTATAAAAAAGATGTATCGTTATTGTTAAACATAGCTGGCATCACAACAACCCAAAGCTACATACTATTTAGTACCAGGATAGCTATTCAAGCTATGTAGTTCATGTCTCCACATGAAATCCCCATGTAAACCCCTATCATCTACTTCCAACTTTGAGTTTAAGCTATCTATATAAACCAATACCATAATTATCATTAAACCCCTACAGTAAAATATCAGGAAGCACCAACAATGCTTGTTATAAACCAAGCCAAAGGTTCACTGCAAGCCAGCACAGCAGCAATCTTGGTTATCTGGTCCCCAAGCTCCAATGGCTTGTACCCGTTCTTGGCAGCTGTCTCAATTCAATCTCTATAAATGCTAGCCTTGCACTGCCCTTTCTCCTTTAGAGCCCTTCCTTCCATATCTCAAAGGGAAGATACAGTCTTCCCCTGTTCAGCCTTAAGGTGCTCAAAGAAGGTGTTGTATCTGGGATTCACACCAAAGGAGGGCTTAAGATGTTTATGCCAGTTTTCCAGGTATGATGTTGTCTTCAATATATTCTAGAGGGCAGCCTGGTAGCAATTCCAGATTGCCTTTGCTGTGAGCTTGCCCCTGCATCTGACCATCTTGGGCCCCACCCACAGTGGCTCATAGTAGTCAAAGAAGGGTTGGAACTCAGCTTCATGGTGCAAAGCATAAGGGTCATTACAGAGAAGCGCAAATCCTTGGCCAACATGCTCAGGCTTAATAAACGCCAGAGCAACAAACTTCTGGATCAGAAACTTGCATTCACTAGTTGTATCTTGTCCTGTGAGAGAGCTGAGAAGGGACTTGCCCTTGAGGTGTCTATTGATAGCCTGTTGGTAATGAAAGAACCACCCTACTGCCTTGCCATTGGAGGGTTTTACAAAGGCATTTTATTGGGCTGTCTCATAATCCAAGGTAATTTTTTTGGGGCCAAGGGCTTTATCACATCCTCTCTCTTCAGAGGCTAGGGTGACCTCATATTTATCAGCGTCATCAGGATTAGCTCTTGTTGATGGACTAGGATTCTCATCAGCCTCAGCAGGAATAGCTTTAAGACCCCCTGTAGGATCTTGAACGCTCTTAGGTATACCTGCTCTGAGGCTCCAGAAGAAGAAAATAGACTCAGGGGAGGACTTTATCATCCAATTGGGCATGTATCACCTGCACCAATGGGATTGCCTGGGGCAGGTTGCAAATGTATTGTCATCAAGCTGGGCTAAAGTGGAGTGCAGCTGCTTGATATTTTTTGAGTGACTTGATATATACCCCTGTCTTTTGCACCAGGACCATCATTGTGAAGAAATAACTGTCCATTGTCTTGGATCATCTGCAACTCAGGAGTAAGGACCAGGTCTTTTAGTTGGGGTGCACTTTTTCCAATTGGGTTTAGCTCTCAGCACCTATCACAGATATACTTAACAAGTTGTTCATGGTCTGGGACAAATTTAAGATTCCCTTTGCTCAAGTTCTTGGTGGCCTTTACTGTCAGGTGAGTTGCTCTAATGTCTTTTTTCAAGGTAGGTTCTATCATGCCGGGAATTATCCATCCAAGTAGAAAGGCTCAAAAAGCCAGCAAACCCTTCACAAAATTGACCAAATTAACGGATTTAAATCAAATGGTCAATTGAAAATGGGTTACAGCTGCTACATTCTGCCAGCTGAGTCTGATTCCCCCTTGCAAATTGATGTTGATAAATTGACGTAATTTGAGGGTTACCCAGTATGAGCTTATTAATCAGCATGGTCGTTAGAAATTGGTCACTCAAGGGTTCTTTGCAACCTGGACCAGATACTAAATTGACAATGTAGAAGGAATAGGAGCCCAGGATCCAGGTGGTATTGCTTAGTTGATTTTTGATATATATTGAATAATCTTCACTATTTCAACTCTAAGAATTGAGTCCTCCCAAAAAATTACTAAATAAAAATCAAATATCCCTTGTTCTAATTTACTTTTGAAAATGCATCCTGTGGTTGGCTTGTTGCGCTACATTCCCTACAATTTAATTATTATCCAGATCATTACTGGAAGAAGGGGCCCTGCAGTTGGAACTTTGTTGTTGGCACCTCCCAATGTTAATTCAATGCCTGCCAATCTTGGAGTGGTTCCCCCTGTCTTTGAACCTGAAAATTGTGTTGCATCTCAATGTCCTGAATTTTATTCTGAAGATACTCTGATGCTATCACAGGCTATTTATCTTGGGCTAACTTGGTTAGGATCAATTATTTTACTTAATCCTAGTATCTCATTTGGAAACTTTACAAAGCAGTATTTGAAGATGCATTGGTGGTTAATCATTAACTCTATGTGGATTTGGGTGGTAATTCCCCACCACCTTGAGACAGTTTATTACTATCCTGCAATTTCTGTCACACTTTTGATACTGTAACCATTTGGAATAGGTATTATTTGAGCAGCTTCTCAATCAAAGTGGTGGGAGGCATGTAGGTATTCCCCCCCTTTTCCAAGGTAACTTTATCCTAACCTTGCATGTTTAGGTGGGCAGCCTCTATCTTCAGATGTGGAATGTTTGCTCCTGCTTCCTTGCTTTTGGTTATTGCTATTGAACACATAGCCATCACAGATTTTGCTTATCCCATCTTTTCCTGAAATCACCAAAAATTATTTTTGGATTCTCTTTGGGATCTTGAAGGAGCCCTTAACATTAAAAATGTTGTTGGCCTTTATTGGATCCCATGGACCAAGAGGGGTGTGCTAAAAATCAGGAAATTGCTCATGCATGCCATCATCTCCATGTTCACCCAGGGTGGGCTCAGGGGAGGGTTCAGGGGAGGACTTGGAACTTGTCTTTCTTTCCTTATTGTTGATGGGACTTTCATCTCCCTCAGACAGATACCAGCTATGGGATTTAAACTATTATTAAAGACTTTCTCAGAGTATGAAGCGGTTGAATTTTTTTGTGTTTAGTTTTTTAGGTTGGCTGCCAGGAAACCATCCTTAATCAGTCAGACTTTCAGAATTGGGATAGGGAGGGCCACAGGTTGGGCAGGTAGGGCCCAGCATAGGATGGGCACTAGCTTGTAAGCATAGGACAATGATTGTCCTACCCAGGACCAGGGACCAACAGCAGCAATTATAGTGACAATCACCCCTGAAAGGGGAATATACACCATTCCAAACAGCTTATTGGTGCTGTCCAGGGAAAGATCTCAGCCAGATCCATGTACCAACTTTGGAGTAGGAGGGGGTTCCATGTTAAGTTATAGGTAGGAAGGAATTTACATATATCTTTAAACAGACAGGGTTCTGTTATGTGCCAGATGTCTTCATGTTTTAAGAGGGTTAACTATTTTGTGTGGGCTAATGAATCAGTCAAAAAAATTCTCAGATGTATTGTCTTTGAACTCAGGCTTCAGAGGGTACTCTGCAAAGTGCACAGGTCTGTAAGGTACACCTGGCAGACAGAAAACTGCAGGCAGAGAAGCTGGCAGTCCAGAAAGAGGAGTGTTCAAGTGACATATGGCTAGAATAAAATATGAAAACAATTTGGGGACCCAACATTTTATAACATGTTTTTATTTCAGAATGACAATAGAGCCTAGCACAGGACCTGGGGGTTCATATAGTTGTCCCTTATCAGACTTTAATTCTAGTTATCAGAAATGAAAGGGTTGGGAATCAGGGATTCATGGATTCAGGCAAGTGATGTCATGCTTTGGGTTCAGTTTTATTTTTAATTTTTAATTATTTCAAGTTCCTTTATATTTTACTAAGGATTATTAATCAATTTTATAGTTAGTATTTAAATTTAAGTCAATTAACTTTATTTTTGCTTGGGTTTTTTGCTCAATTTTTCCCTGATGTTGAGAGCAACTTTCTGTTACACTCACATAGTGTTAAAGCAACTGCTTTACTCACTTTTACATTTAAAACTTTTGCACAAGCTCTATTAAAATTTGAAGTTGTCTAAACTCTTCCTTCCCCATTTACTATATTTCCTTGTTGCAGTTGCAACTATCTATACAATATTCTATAAATAAACTTTACAAGGAAGAGTAGGTTTAAGCCAAAATTTTAAGTTATCCTCCTGCTTTAGGTCATTTATCAAATTTTAACTTAAAAAGGTTAGAACTAAAGATTATAGTTACAAAAGTAGAAGATTCAAAGCCCCAGGCGGAAATCAAACCCACTCCTAGAAGCCAGGCGGGGCAAGCAGGTGGGAGAGATTTGCCTGCACCTGGATTTTTGCTTTTCAAAGCAAATCCAGTTGCAGGAACCATTCCTGCCATGGTGGCAGCTGTAGGGCCCGTTCTGGGCCCTAAAAGCTACAACCAAGCCTTGGTGGGTTTGGCTGGTCCTGGGAAATCTAATTTTAGCTGCCCAGTAAACCCAGTTCAAGCCCACCCTTCATTAAGCAATTTGGGGTTCCCAATTGAGAACCTCTTTTTTAATCAAGTTCTTTTGCCTCAGGAATGCCTTTCAAGCCAGTCCAAAAATGGCGATTGAATTGGGAAAACCCCCATGACTCCTGAAGCCAAACCTGCCAGAACCAATGACCAGCCAAGCCAAGATGGGCCACCAAAAAGCCAAACAACTGTTCCTGAAAACCCCAAAAATGACCATAAAGCAGCCAATCAAACAGCAGACCCTAATATGCCAAGCCTTGTCAAACAGATATCACCATAAAAATGCCTAGAGGCACCTGTATGTGAGTGAGTATATAAATCAGAAGCACTTGAAAAAGTTCTGTATTGTCATCCTTACCAAATAGAGTTGTTATGAACCTTTGGTTCACCAATCTGTTTACGTACCTATTTTTGATACTCTTCCATCTGCATACACCCAAGCGTCAGTACCCACCCACTGGGATAGATAGTCAGACTCCAGTTGACAAAACCAAAGCCTTTGACTACTACTGTCCACCCAACGCTCCATTTGGCCCTTTGTATTTCACTGAGTACCCCCCAAATCCTGACCACAAACCCTGGACATTGGAAGACTTGCAGTGGTACACTTGCCCAACCGCACCCAAGGAACCCTATCAAATTGTCCGTGACAGCAAAGCAATCATCATCTACCCTTTGATCTTCAATGGGAAGTACAACAATCCTGCTGCCTACCTGGTCCCCATGGAAACACCCCCAACACCCAAACTGACCATCTCATCCCTACCAACTCTGATGCCACTGGCCAGAGTAGTTGATTCCTGGGGGTGCTATATATGGCACTCACAGGATTGATTGATTCTTCCTTGCCATAGCTGGGCCCTGGGCTGTGGCTGGGAAGGCTCTTTCCTACCTGGTAAAGTTAGGTACCGGCATCTGGTGGGCCATGCCAGTACCTGCTTTGACTCCTCCCTCACCTGCTGGAGCTCCACAGTACTCCTGGTATCCTGAAAATTAGCTTAAATTTACTTTTGTTTACTTTTTGAAAAGTTTTAATCTTTAGAATTTACTTCAAACTTCAAATTTAAAATTTACTCTTTTTTGACTTTAACTTTAATCATCCCTTCCTAATTTATTAAAATTACTTGAAATTCCTTTATAAAATTAACTCAGTTAGTTTTGTTAGTTTAAAGGTGAATTTTAGCTACCACAGAGATGGTCAATCAGCAATCTGCTGCTTTACTGTCAAACTTCTTTAATTTTAAGGATAGATTTTATAGATTCATGACCTACTATTCACACAGTGAATTTCCAAATATCTATATATGGCTTGTAACTACTAGAAAATCAGTGAATAACCTTTCTTACCCTATAATTTTAAAGCTTTGTAGAATTTATCTCCTGATTTCACAAATTATAAATTCTTAGCAGTTCCACTTTTGTTTTTCCAAACTGTACCTACTTTCTTATATCTCTTAAGTTTAAACCCAGTAGCCCTTTATGCTCTGTCTATAATACTGTTCTATATTTGAAAAGGCCTTACAAATGGGTTGTCTGGTTTTTTTGGCATCAAAAAGTCACTGGGAAAGGACAGGTCTTTATTGGCAGGTTCAAGTAGAAGAGTTGTTTGAGCTTTCTGTTCTGGATTGTTATTGTCAGGAAACTGCCCTGTGGGAAATAACTCTCAACATGGTGAACTAGAGCAGAAGGATTTAAACCTGTAATCATGGAACCTATAGGCACCAAAACCATACCCAAATGTTATAATTCTCCAAGGATTTGGTATCTGCCTAAGAGCAGATTGAAACGACCCAATAAGGCATAGGCACCCAAGTAAGCAAGCAAGGAGACAGAAGCAAAATGACAGAAAAGACCGGTAGTGCCATATTTGGTGGACACAAACTGAGGTTCATGATTAGTGGGAGAGTTTGAAGAGAACAAGGAGGCACTATACCACTTTCCTGGTACAACTGGAGCCCACATCTCATTATTGCAGTATTTGGTGCTGGTATCAGATCCTGGATGAGGTAACATTTGCACAGTGGATTGTAATGATGTACAAATCAAAAGTAGAATCAACCATTTGAACCTAATTCCCCAAGGAGGGGAAGGATTAGGTGGTTTCATAGTTGTTTTGAGTAATTCTTACAAAAAATAAAGAAAATATAAGGTTAAAAGTCTTTATTGATTGAGAAATTATCATGAGCAAAGCTCAAGATTGTATATAGTGAATAAATCAAGGGAAATTTGGAATGAGAGTTGAACTTTTATGTAACAGGAATAATTGAAGGTTTTAAAGATTATCAGTTGTTCTTCAAACGCCTTTTTAACACTTCACCCATGATTAACTGTCTCAACTTACTTAAACTAGCCTCAGGAACATATGTACAATCTCCAACTTTAAAAATAGACGTTTGATAGTCACAATAATTGCTTATGGATTAAACTGTATAATAACTACTTTTTTGGAGCCTAGCAGATAGTACAGCTGTTGTTAATGTCATCTAATGAATTTGCAGTATTTTAATGGCTGCAGACAGTTAACTGAAGGAATTCTTTTCTTGGTTTCATCATTGAACAAGGACTCTACTTTAACTTTAGAGCGTTGAAAAGGCACCCAATAAGCCTCAGGTTTGACTTTCAAATTTGAAACTAAAAATAATTCATTAATATTATTAAAAATTAACTCATTAACTTCAATTCTTTCTTTAGGTCTGTTGTAACTGTGCTGTTTTAGCAGAGTTACAAGGGGAAAAATATTTATAAACTAGATCATAATCTTTATTGAGAGATAGTGATTATATAGTCATTATGAATCAAGGATAACATGAACATGATTGTGTTGATCACTAGGCTAGATGGTGAAGGGGGTGGCTTGATCCTGGTAATGATTCAAGCTCCAAAAAAAGGTATCCACCATAAGGGATCATCATCTGTTTATGTTGTTGAAATTGGCAATTCAAGTTGACTTCCTAGTCTGGCTTTGAGTGCCAGGTAATTGGATTGCGGGTCACAAACCTGCTTGTTTGGAACCTTGCTGGCAGTTCAAGCCTGCTGTTTCAACAGGTCCCAATAAATTACTTATTCCAAAATAATTGATAATAAGTATAGAAGGATCAAGATCTTTATAATCACAAGCTTTTGTCAGAGAATAGGTGTTGGGATCATCATAAAAGATGGTCCTGACAGTTATCCTTGGGGTAGCCTGGTAGGGCGGGATACATCATCTAGAAAGACGCCACCTGTCATAAATGACATTTCAATAAATTATATGAAAACCTGGGAATAAAACCCTGGGCCTCAGGAAAAGCCTTAAGTTGACCAGAGTAGACAGGAGCCCGCCCAACTGCCAGTTGGGTCAAACCCTGGCCCGCCAGAGATGCCTTGCCCCAACCAGGAGGAACAGGACCCTGTCAGCCTTTCAAGTGTTGAGACCAGAAGTTCAATATCAATATTGGAAACTCCAAAATCAAACCCTGACCCTCCAAAGGCTAATTGAGTCACCCAGAATGGACAGGAACCCGCCAACTCACTGAATCACAAACCTGAGTTGTTGAGTTACTCCAAGACCTGCCACTCTCCCAAGGACAGTTCCTCAAATGGTCACCAGATTGCTGCCAACCTTGTGCTACCAAAGATCCATACCTATGAAGAGGTTGTAGCTTGCCTAAAGAAGGTTAACACAAAATCTACTGCTAGCTCCACCAATGACCACCAGTGGCTGCCAGTCTTCTGTTCAGAATGGGTAATACAATTGGACTGCTCAGGTGATGTGAAGAGTAGCAGAAGAGAAAAGTATTGTCACTTCTGTTCACCAGAGCAGGAACAACCTGGATTTGCTGCCCTCAAGACTCTAAGCCAAGATCCATGCCCTGTCAGTGCCTTTTCTGCAAACCTAAACCCTGAAAAAAATTGAAGAAGAAAAAACCCATGGTATAAAAGCTCTGGCAGTATGATGATGACCTTATTATCATTTTCAATAATAAAGTTTTATGAACCTTTGGTTTGAAAAAATCTTACCTTATCTAGTCTCAGTGATCTTTCATCTCAACTCCGGCCAAGTAGACAATCAGGCAACCACCCCCTCCAGAGACCAACCTGCCAATCCGCATCAGGCACTATACTATCCCCCTGGAGCCCCCTTTGAACCTGTGCATTTTACTGAATACCCGCCCAACCCTGCTACTTAAAGTACAACTCAGAGATCATCCTCATTGCTAACTCCTTGGCCAGAACTAGAGAGAGTGAATACATAGGACACAAAGTAAAGAGGATCAAGGTGCCACCCTTATTATTCGAAGACAAGTACAATTATCTACTGGCATACTTTGTCCCTATGACTCTGCCCTTAACCCCGTAACGCAACCACCCAATGTATTCCCTCACCGCTGCCAAGACCACATCCACTCAACTGTTTGGAGTACTCTACATTACTTTGATGGGAATGGTAGACACTATGGTGCCCAACTATGGGCCCTGGTCTTTGCTTGGGTGATCTGTATCCTATATTATCAAGTTAGCACCTGTCCTATGGTGGGCATTACCCACTGGCCCAGCAGTCTCCTGTCCAGAGTCATCTAATGCCTCCGCCTATGCCTGGCTTCTTGACACCACCTCAAAAATGTGTCCAAAAACGCCATATAGAAAGACACCATCTTGAAGCCCTATCTCAAATTTCTGGCTAAACCATGCCAGATAACTTGAAATATTAATAAAAGCCCAAAAAGATTTCAAAAACTATTAAAAAAATGTGAATAGTCTAAAAACATCCAAGAATTCCAAATCTGCAATAAAAATGTGAGATCAGCTAATATCAGCTATAGTGCGCAAAGCTCCAAAGTCAACACATCCCAAAACAGTGGTATTCATGTATTAAATTTTGACCCTATATTAACACATATATACTAAAAATAAAGTAAAAACTAAATATTTGGAAGAAAACAATTTATTGGTAAATAAAGCAGATTAGAAATTAGATCCAAGGGCTGTGACAACGCCTTTGAGATGGGTAAGGCAGCCTTCTCTGGTGTAATAGGCCAAAATCTCCTTAGTAACACTTGTGAACTTGACTTGCTGGCCAGCATTCTTTGTACAACAGCTTTGCCTTTGATGGCCTGGGAGTATAGCTGGTCCCTGTGAGCATGCTGAATCTTCAGTTTGTTGATGATCACATTAAACATGGGCTTTTTTACCTTAACAAGGTGTGAAAATTGACTTTGCCAACCTTCAAGTGATGAGGTGATCTTGGTGACGCCTTCTTTAACCAACAACTGTGGTAAAATAAACTCCCTGGTGCTCAACTCCCTGGTGATCAACTATTAAGTAAAGTGATATTTCAGCTTTTTTCCTGATTGACTACTGGAAATCAAAAAAATTAATTAGCAGATCTTGATGTACTGAAAACTTTTAATATAAAAAATCATCTATACAACAATGGTATACTAAAATGACCCCAGAGATTTCATAAATGCAATAAAAACTGTATTTTAATTAATAAGAATAGGGAGAAATAAGAAGTTATTCCTATTTCACTATGTGATTTACACTCTTCATATAAAATTTTTTTTATTACCATAAAAGTTAAAATTAAAATTAGACAAAAATAACCATAAACACAATAATATAAGTCACAAAATATAAAGAACTAAATATATTTATTTGATATACTTCATATAAGCACAAATGTGAATATTGTCGTGTATATACTTCTGGGAAGTATAATAAACAAGATAAGGGGAAAATTTAAGAAGATAATGATACTTTATTGGATATGAATATATAATAATATATAGTATCATGAAATGCCACATACCGTCCATGTACGTCATGAGGGTCATGGGGCTTATCTGAGTAATGCTCCTCTTAGGTCACAAGGCTTGTTCAAGTTGTATTCCATTTAGGATCTGGATTATGTGATCCCCTTAATAAATGGTTGACTGGTAATGGTGCCACCAATTTACTGGCTGGTTGGTGAACCATTCAGCGAGCCATTTGGTGATCCACTTGGGGTGTTAATTCCCCGCAAAGGGAGTAATCAAAGATGTTGCAATAAAATCTTATGTTTTATTAGGAAATTAACATAAATTAAGATATTTTGCCCACTTTCAACTATAACTATTCATCTCAAACTTATCATATATACATGAACAATCAGTACTATTCAATTAAAAAAAAATTAAAAAAAAACTAAAAACTAAAAGCTAAATGATCAAAACTAAAAAGTAAAAATTAAAGCTAAAAAGTTAAAAGTTAAAACCATAGAAGCAAGCAAGTTCATTATTTGCCTTTCTTCCCCTTTGTAATTTTAGCCCCTTTCACAAGGACAGTGGCAATAAGCTCAAGATGCTTCTTAAGCTCAGAGCCCTTGTACCTGTTCTTAGCCGCACCCTGGATGGCTTTGGTGAAGAGCAAGGACTTGGTGATGGGCTTGGTGGGGGGACACGGTTTGAAAGATCTCTGAGCTTGGAGATGGTCTTCTCCTGCCTGTTCTGGAGGAGGGAAAAGAACTTGTTGAACTTCAGTTGGAGCCCAAAGTTGGCCTTAGGATGCTTATGATAAGCATCAAGTGCCAAAGTGGTCTTCAGCTCACCATTCACTACAGCCTAATACACATTCCAGCTGGCCTAGGCAAGGGCCTTGCCTCGCCTCTGAGTGACAACCTTCCTAATTCACTGGGGCTCAAAGTACTCAAGGAAAGGCTTGAACTCCAGATACTTTGCTATGTAAGGATCCTTTGAGAGAGCCTCAAACCCCTGTGCAGTGTGCTCTGGCTTTAAAAATAAGGCACTGAATTGTTCCAGCACAAATTTGCAGGTGTCCAAAGTGTCCCTCTGGCTCAACCTACTAAGCTTGGCATGGGCCTGCACATTACAAGCAACTGCTTGACGGTAGTGGAAGTAGCACCCCTGCAATAACCCATCAAACAGCTGCTCATATGCATTGACCTGAGCAGACTCAAAGTTCATTATGCATATTTGAGGCCCCAGAGCTCTCAGCCTTATCTTTTCCTCCAAGTCCAGGGTGGCCCAGTCTTTGTCAGCGTCAGGAGAGTTGGCACGCATGTGGGTAGGGGTCTTCTTGGCATTATCATAAGGAGAAGTAGGGAATCTTTTTGGCAGGAGATAGTAAAAGTGCAGGTGTAGATGGCCTTAGTGGCCCCAGGAAGTAGGAAGAAGGTGAGTGGAATCACCTAGATGTTTATCTTGGCATGGATCATCCAGAGCTGGTAGAACATCCAGGGGCAAGTGGCAAAGGTACTGTCAACTAGCCAGGTTAGCACCCTTTTCAACTCCATCATTTTTTGTTGAGTTGAGTAGCATATTAAACGGTCCTTGAACCCCAGGCTGTCATTGTGAATCAGGAAGTGCTCCCCATTTGGGAGCTGCTTAAGCTCGTGGGTGAGTGTGAGCTCTGAGAGGACGTCAGAGGCCTTGAGGGGAGGGATGATTGGCTGTGATTCTTTTATTACTTATGAACTTAACCAGTTGCTTCTGTGTTGGCACTAACTTGAGATTGTTGGGCTTCAGGTGTTTAAGAGCCTTGATAGCCAAATTGGAAGCGCAGATGTTGGCAGAGGTGGGAATGACCTGAACAAGGCACAATTTATGCATCCTTGTGATTAAGTGATTTTGGGGCTCACAGGTGTGCTCCTTATTATTGGCTGTGACTTGTTCCCATCCTTTGGTGTTCAGGCAAGCCCCACAAGTCTATCCTCACAAACTAAATGCTTGCTCTTGGTTTGGCGCTTTTGATTATTACAATTGAAAATGTAATTATTAGCAACATAGCCTGGGCCGCCTTTCATAGACATTATGGGGGAAGTAGTGGGGGAAGCTCTTGGGAACTTTGAGCTCCCCATCCACATTAAAGATGTTGTGGATAGCTAGTGAATCCCAAGCCACATGGTCAGAAGCTTTAAACTTCTTGGAGTATTTCTCCATCTCATCTTAGGGATCAGAGGAAGGAAGGGGAGAATAGCCATCAGGGGAGAGGGGAAGGGTTCTTTGAGGCCTGCTTGGAGGCCTCCTTCTTCTTGCCAGAAGAATTAGGCTCCTTGGAAGCCTTTTCTTTCTTGGGTTAGCGCTCCTTTGTGGGCTCAGAGTCAGCCTTTGACTCATTAAAAAGTGATCAGTGAGATTATCATCACTTTTATTTGCCAAGGACTTGCAGAGGAAGATGAAGATGAAGGTGAAGGTGAAGGGGAACTGAGGGTGGGAGGAGAAGGGTGGGAGAAGAGGGATTTGGGAGAGAGGGAGTGGGAGTGAGATCCTTTGCTTTTGCAGACTTCTTGGCACACTTGGGGAGGTTCCAGGGTCCTTTGAGTCCTTTGAGGCTTGGTGCTTGAACTGGTTGCTTGCTTTGGATGATCTTGGCTAAAAAAGTTTAGTATTATAAATAGAATAAATGAAAAGATATATCAAGAACAAAGAGGTAAAAAATCAAAATATAGGTGAAAAGTATGCAAAGAAAGTCTTATTCATCAAGAAAAATATAACAAAGTAAATAGAAGCAAAATAGAACTCAAAGTATAGATCTAAAGTGTTAAAACATAGAAAATAAGTGATATTTGATGAAGCATCAAATATGTTAGGTTCAGCCTAACATATTAGGGCCAAATCAATAAAAATTTATATTTAATTAAAATATATATATTATATGGGGAGTAGAAGGGAGAGAAGTAGATTATAATTGCAAGAATAGGTTATTATGTGGAAATTTTTATTGGGGGTTAAACATTAAAAACTTAGTGAAGGGTCAAGTTAGACACTGTTGATCAACTGAAAAAACCCCTAATTTTCACTGTGGAGTTTCTCAGAGTCAAGAAAAAAATCAAAATTACTATGTTTTTTACATATAAAACTTGCTTAAATTAAAAACGGGTTCAAAAGTTAACCCCAAAACAGGGCAATTTAACATGCCCAAAAAATTGAAAAATTAAAACATAAATTTAGAAAGTAAATGAGTATTAATATGTTCATTAGTGATAATAGAGCAGGGAGGATCTGGTAGTGGGTTATTACCATATTGTGTGTTAAAAACGTTAATAAGCTCTTGTCACTAGTCCCCCAGTTAAGGTGTCAAGTTGGTGGGTGTCAAGTGGCGCCCATAGTGCTTCACTTGTTTATTTAGCTTTAATTCCAAGGCTTCAATTAGATAAATCCAAAACCAATCATGTGGCAAGTGATTAGTGTCAAACAGAGAGGGAGTCAAATTTCTGTTTTTATAAATTACATATGAAATCTATTAATAAATTGGACTTAATTTATGTGGCACCACTTAATCCACAAACCTAGAATAGACATAATGTAAAACAAGTGGGGTAGTTGATTAATATGTAGACCACTAAATCCAGTATAGTGGTGCTTGGGAGCTAAATCAACAAATTTGGACACTGATAATAAAAATATAATGGTAAATAATTAAATTTATATAAGCACATATGGGTTTTATTAATAAAATTAGGATTTGGCTTAAAAAGTTTCAAACTGACCACTTTTTTTAGAGTGTCAAACACAAGTAATTTTAATTTTCATTAGTAAATTTACTTATAAATTGCCCCTTAAATTGGTCTTTGAGCTAACATATTTTTTAAACAGAGTTGAATTCCAGTGTTTTTAATCTCAGATTTTGGTTTCAAATCCCTAAATTACTAGTAAAAATTAGCTTATGTTGTAACTGTGCTGTTTTAGCAGAGTTGCAAGGGGGGAATATTTGAAAACTAGATAATTATCTTTATTTAGAGATAGGGATTATATAGTTGTGCTGAATCATCTTAAGAGGAACATGATTATGTAGATCATTTGGTTGGATGATGAAGGGGATGGCTTGTTCCTGGTAAAGGGTCAGGCGCCAAATCAAATCATCCACTATATAGGATCATCATTGTTCATGTTGTCAATTTTAGGAATTTGAGTTGACTTGCTTGTTTGGTTACAGGTCACTTGGAAGCCAGATTGTGGGTCTCAAAATTGCTTAGTCAGAACCTTGTTGGTGGATTGACCCTGCTGTTTTGACACCCCCTGGCTGAAGGTTGACCTCGTCTGGAGGGAGGTTGTCAGGAGCCCAGGCGCCATACTGGACTAACTGTTGTTCTGTGGTGGATAGGACAGTCTCAAGCTGTTTCTGTCTTGCCTTGCAGGGTCTCAGGCAATCATGGTGGATGACTTTATCTTGTTTGCGCTTGCCAAGTCCTTGTACCAGGTAAGTGTTGTTTTTGTTTACCTTTAATATGATGGTGGGGCCTACCTTTTTGTGCTGTAGCTTTCTTTTGTCTGTGTTCATTACCCAGACCTTGTCCCCAACTTTTTGTCTAGTGTGGATAGGAACAAATGTGTCTCAAAGACGTCTTTCTTCCTTCTCTAGCTGGTCACTATTGGCTTGTAGTACCTGGGGTGCTGAATAAGGGAAACGTTTTTTGGGTATTTACAACTTTGGCCTCATAAGGACTTGGATGATATTTGGTTGTGTGCCATATACAAGCTCAAAAGGGCTCTTCACAGTAGATCTGTTTACCCAGGTGTAGCATACAAGGAGTGTAGCCTGTAGTTGCTTGGTCCAGTCCTCAGGTCTACCATCTGTGAGCTTGGCAGGGGCCTGTACTAAGCTGCTGTTTAGCCACTCAACTTGGCCATTGGCCTGAGGATAGTAAGGCATGGTTGCTGTGTGTTTGACCTCATTTTTTATGAGATAAATGTTGGTGCTTTATGAGGTCAATTATTTGCCTTCATCTATGATCAATAGTTCTGGTTTGCCAAACTTGCTAATAACTTCCTTCCCAATGAAGTGTTGGACGTCATTGACAGTATGTCTCTTCACCTCTTGTGCAACTGGTCAGCAAGGGACAAAGTCAATAGCGGTGATGATATATTTTTATTGCTATGTCTCCCTGTCATTGGCCCAACAATGCTGAGGGCCCACAACTTGAAGGTTAGTTGAGGACAAATTGGAAACACAGACTTTGGGGGAGTGTCGCTTTTTGCAAAAATTTTGCATACTTCACATTGCTTGAGGACCTCTTGCTCATCTTGGTACAGCGTTGGTCACCATGCTTTGTGCTTGATAAATTCATAAAGATTGCAGCTCTTTTTATGAACTAGATCTTGGTGGTAATACAAGATGGTATTGCCCCTTTGATATACGGGAATGTACAGGATGGTGCTTCTGCTGATCATTTTTTGATGCAGTGTGCAGTATACATTGGTAAAAAGGTGTTTATTTTTAATGACATACTCTTTTGTGATATTGGTGGTACCCAGGGGAAACCCCTCATCCTTGATCCAGAGTACCAGCTCAAGCCAGTTAGGGTCCAGCCTTTTTTTGCATCTTGTGGTTTGGATATACAGGCAGGAAAGGGCATCGGCCATGACCAACTTGGACCCTGGCTTATATTGAATTTTCATGTTGAATTTTTCCTGAAACTCCATCCAGTGTGTGTGATGCCTGGATAAGTTGGCCAGGGCTTTGAAGTAAATGAGGGACTTGTGGTCAGTTATGGTAGTGAACTCTTCCTGGTGCTCCTGGTAGCAGTGCCACTTCACAAGGCAATAGACAATGTTCAGCAGCTCCTTATTGTGATAGGATAAGGCACTCACCATTGGTTAGCTTGCGTAATTTGTAGGTCATAGACAGGAAATCACTGTTATCTGTTTTGATTCAAAGTACCCCTCCAATGGAGGCATCCAAGGTGTCAGTTTCCATCTGATAATCTCCATCTTGTTTGGGGTATTGGAGGATGGGGTCAGACATCAGCTTCTCCTTCAGGCAGCAGAAGCAAAGGTCACGCTGTGGCGTCCATACAAACTTGGATTTGATGCCTGTTATTGCAGACAAGGGGGGCTGTCAGGACGCCGCAGCTGGGTATGAACTTTCAGGCATAGGCAATCATCCCCAGGAAGTTGCAAAGCTTGGCATTGTCCTTGGGTGGTGGCATCTTGAAGTTGGCTTGAATCTTCTGGTTGTCAAGTTTGATGCCATCTTTTGACACCATGTGCCTGAGGAACAGTAGTTGTTTGCAGAAGAACTAGCATTTAGACAGCTTGGCCAACATTTTGTGTTGTTTCAAGGTCTTGAAGACTGCCTTCATGTCCCTGTGATGTTTTTCTACTGAGGGGCTGTACACAATTATGCTGTCTAGATATACCAGTGCATGTTTGCCAATGTGGGATGCAAAGATCTCATTAATGAAGGTAACAAAAGTTGATGGTACATTAATTATCCCAAAGTTGAGTACAACACACTTGTAGGAACCATACTTGGTATGGAAGGCTGTTTTGGGGATGTCTTCCTCCTTAATACAAATCTTTTTGTATCCTGCAGTCAGATCAATCTTGGAGAAGACTGTGGCTTCTCCCAAGGCGTCAAAGAGATTATCAATCAGTGGTAGTGGATAAAAATTCTTGATGGTAACTTTGTTTAGGGCTTGGTAGTCTGTGATCAGACGTAAGGTACCGTCCTTCTTGGCCATAAAGAATACTGCGGCCCAAAAAGGAGACTGTGAGGGGCAGATAAGTCCTTTCTCCAACACCTCCTTGAGGTAAGCGCGTTGGGTGTTTTCTTTGTTTGGAGTCAGGTTGTAGATAGGGCGTACTCTGGGGACAGCCCCTTTGAGTTGGATGGAGTGTTGAATGTGTTTCTCAGGGGGCAGCCCAGGTAGAGCTTCCTTGAAGATTTCTGGATGGTGGGCCACAATTTTGCAATCCTGAGGCGTGGAGGTATCCTGGTGGTCTTTGAAGTGTATGATATTGTACTGGAAGGAGTCCCAGTCAATTGCCTTCTGGTTTTCCTTCTTGTCCAGGGTTTCTGTAATGTGTACAAAGACATGGTACATAGGAGTTGGTCCACTAAGTCAGGGTAGATCTGGTGGTTGACACCTTCACGCTTAATGGTCAGCACTGAGGTCACCCAGTCTATGTGAGGGTTGTTCTTTTAAAACCAATATAACCCCAGTACAATTTCAAACTTTGGGAAGTTGATGACAGGACCTTGGATGGTGGAGTGGAGGTTCTCAAGCATGAAAGAGAAGGGGGCAGTTTCCCTTGTCACAACAATGTGATGTTCATCAGCCAGGATCACGTTTTTAATCCACAAAGGATTAGTGGCTAGCTTGAACTTGTCCACATAAGTACTACTGACAAGTGTGCAATCTGCACCTGAGTCCAGGAGCGCTGAGCCAGTGTAACTGCAAAATCAAAAAGGGTATGTCATCTGTTTATTGAGATGTCTGACAATGGTGTAGAGTACTGGGTCCTCTGAGGGAACCTGTATCATTGGGAAAAATCCAAGTCCTTGTGGAGGTACTCATTGTTGGGCAAGGCAGGAGTTTGGCAGGGAGAGCTTGGCTTGCTTAGTGCTCTTCCCAGGCTTTTCCCTCATCCTGGTTGTCCTGGTGTCAGGGATCTACTCATTGGGGAGCCTTTCTCCAATAGAGTGAAGAAGAGCTCCCAGGTTAAACTTGACTAGAGTGGACCCTACTGGGATCCCTATCATTAACATATGTAAAAGGTGACCAAATAAACAGAATCTTCCCAAAAAGGGTGTGAAGTGGTTTAAAAGATAATAGACACTGGTGTATCCCAAGACCAACCAGGGGGCCTTGGGATGAATAATAGGGGGAATCAAGCAGTTTCAACATATGGAGAATGACAGTAACATGGTCCAAAACAATAACAAATGGAGTTTTCTGATTTATTGGTTGGAGTTTGTTCAGGAGTTTTAAAGTCCACGTTAGCCTGGCCAAGCCCAATTAACAAAAACAAAGCCCAAACCATAAGTATGAGCTTCATGTGGTTACAGGGAATCTTTGGGTATCTACTAATCAAAATTTAGAGGTTTTTGAGAATATATATTTATTGAAGTGAAGATAGGAATATAAAATTGTTGGCGCAATTTGCTCAGAAGGAATTGTTCAGCTTAAATATTGAAGTCAAGTGGAGGAGGGGACATAGTGATTACCAGGTGATCCTGTAAGAGCAGTATGAAAATCATTGCCTTTCAGGACTGGAGCAGCCTGCAGCATGCAAAGCAAGAAGAGGTGAGTTGGGTTATTGAATTGCAGTATTGTATTGTACTGTACTATGATTGGGGTTGTATTCTGGGGTGGGATTGTAGTGCTTCTCTGTCTTGGTTGATCTGTAACATTTTATTGGCTTTTTGGTTCCCTAATAATTGTTTACATTGTTTTAAGCATTTAATTCTAGCCTGATTGGCTGCATTGGGTGTATCAGAGCCAATTTTAAATTCTGTCTTGCTGTTGCTGTTGGGTTCATCATCAGGTGCCTTGATTTCCAAATTTAAACTAGAATTTATATAGACAATTTGGTTTTTGTGTTTGCTTTTGCTTACACTCTTGTTTTAAAAAGTGCATTTGTTAATCAGTTTCAAATGTGTTTTCAAATTGATTATTTCTGTTATTTCCTACTTTAGCATTTATAAATGTGATTTCCAAATCCTTCTGTGTGCTAGAGTCCTTAGGTCTCTCTCTCTTCCCAGTCTGAGCCTTATGGAGGGTGTTGGATGTTTGCTCTTCCTTCTCTGCCTTGAAGTAGAGGCTCTTCAGGATGTTCACCTGGTCCAGGTTGACATTTCTCATCTTGTGAAACTTGAATGTGTTGTAGTACATGAGATGTGTAGCTGGGTTATTGAACTCCATGTCTGAAGGTGCTCAAAGACAAAGCTCCTTTTATGAGTTGGTGAGTTCTTTTACTGTACCAGTCTGGGTCAGGTTCTTTAATTGTCATAGGATCATGAGGGCTGTAAAGTCACTCCCCCCTTTAGCCTTGGATAGGAAAATCTTCCTGTGTTGCACAAAAAAATCTGCTAAAAAACCAGCCAAACCCATCAATTCCCTTGAGGATTTAGCCCACACAGTTGATGAGAGATTTGTGGTGGCATACCCTTCCCAGGGGGTAAATGCTGAGGCTTTGAACTCTGTTCCCACTTGGGAGGAATCTTTGGTTAATTTGGACTATTTTATGGCTTGGGCTCACCTGCATTCAAAATTAATTAAGGCAAATCAATCTGGTTATGCTTCTGCCAAATCATCAATTTCTAATTCAACTGGATTAAATGGTGACCTGCACCATCCACTTCACACTAGCCAATCAGAGTTGGGATTGGAAATTATTTCAAAACCCTCCAGCCTGCTGAATTTTCCTTGCAAAATCTCTCTTACAGCCAATCAAATCTGTGCCCATGGGTCAGGTGACCTTGAATTATGAAATCCCACCATTAAAGCAAGACAGGAAACTTTTAGTCCCCTGCTTGCTCATTCTTATCAAATAAAGGGTTTTAACTTTTAGCTTCAAATTTTGGTTTCTTGGACCCATTTGTTTGGTCCTATGAGTTTCTAAAGTTGTTGGTAATAATAGTTAGTATTCCTTACCTTAGTTGTTGTCCCCTGGACTCTGTTGTCCCTTTCAAAGCTCCTATAATAGGTGTTAGCATATACATTAAAGTTTATACCTTTTGCTTTTGTCTTCTGGCTCAAAAGAATAGTTTACAATTTGAAACCATATAATTACCTACTTTAATTTGGTTTTTATTTTGCTTTTGCTTTTACTTGCTGTCCTCCACTTTGATATTACTGCTGTAACCTTCTGGTTGATTAGTCTGTCTAATCTTTGGGTTTTTGGCTGTTTTCCTTTGCCTCCCTGACCCCAAAAATTCCTCTTTTTATTTCAGGGTTGTTTTATTGCCTCTGCTATCAGTTGGTTTCTAAATTTCTCTGTTTTACTCAAGGATGCTGGTTCCAATTCTCAAGTTTGTGGTTTTTACGCTGTTGCCAGCTCTACTATTTATCTGGTCTACTCCCTGGATCTCTGGGAAAGATTTCCTCCTCAGTACTTAGAGTGAGTGATAATCCATCCCACCTTCTCTATCTTGCAGAATATCTCCCTGGAAGAGCACAGGACTTCATTACTTCTAGTGAACACTTGGTGAAGAGCCTCACCTGCAATGACTTGGACCCGTCCTCCCTGGAGGTGTTTCTGGGTCTTTTGTACAGAGGCCCCACCTCACCAGTGTCACTAGTGGAAGAACCACAATCTGTCTCCTGGCCTGCACCTAGTCACCAGATTCCAAGTACCCAGCGTACCCCCTGGTTGCTTGCAGGGATGGCTCTGATGTAGTTTAATTTCTACTTCCCTCAACTGTCCTCTACGTCCTCTCTCTGGACTCCTGTTTGATCAGCTATCCCAGCAGTACACTGAATGGTGTCCTGGTGGATATTTCCACCAGGATAAGAGCCAGACTTGGTTATTTTAGCCCCCCTCTCTCACAAGGGCGGTATCATTAATAACAAATCTTTCCAAGAAGTCCTGCTTAAAGGTGTCCCAGTCTTTATCAGTATGATCTTTGTGCCACTTGTTGCACCATGTACCTGTGTTGTGTGTAAGGGAGATGGATATATCTGCAATCCAGAACCGTTGTTGTGACAGAAATTGACAGGTAATAAGAAGCTGTCTCCAAGTGGTGGGGAATTGCCACCCAAATTCACATGGAGTTAATGATTAACCACCAACGCAGCTTCAAATACAGTAGTTTTAAAAGCTATGACAACAAGCAAAAACAATCCAGATTTAAACATAATGAACTCAGATTTAAACAAATTAAAAAACAAAGGAATTTATATTGATTTACAATAGATTTGGGTTCATTTCAATTTTGCTTAAATATGAATTCCTTTTGTTTAAATCTGAGTTCATTTTGTTTATTGTCATAGATTTTAAAACTACTGTACTGTTTTGTGAAATTTACTAATATGATACTAGGGTTAAGCAAAATGATTAACCCTAACCAAAAGAGCCCAAGATAAATGGCCTTCAAGATAATCAGAGTGTCTTCAACATAAAATTCAGGACATCGGGATAGAACCAAAGTTTCAGTTTCAAATGTAGGAGGAACAACTTCAAGATTGGCAGGCATTGAATTAACATTTGGCAGAGGCAACAACAAAATACCAACAGCAGGGCCCCATCTTCCCATAATAATCCAGCTAAGGATTAAATTGTAGGGAATATAGCGCAAAAAGCCAACTACTGGATTCATTTGAAATAAAAGTTAGAACAAGGTATATTTAATTTTATTGAGTAAATTTTTGAGAGGACTCAACTCTTAAGAGTTGAAACAGTGAAAATTATTCAATATATATCAAATTTTGACTAAGAAATACTGCCTGAATCCTGGGCTCCTATTCCTTCCACATTGCCAAGTGAGTATCTGATCTAGTTTGCAAAGAACCCTTGAGTGACCAACTTCTGATATCATGCTGATAAATAAGATCATATTGGGTGAGCCTCAAATTTATAAAGATCCAACAATTGGGGAAGTATTTTAGCAAGATAAGGTCCCAAGTTGGCCACTTGGAACCTGGTGAGTGCGGTCACAATGGGATAGACCGTCATCATCCATTGAAAGACCTTTGCATGAACACTATAACAACCAAAATTACCAGAAAAATATGTGAGTACATAGTATACAAGGGTGTATACAGCTACAGACTTAGCAGAGTGGGGAAAGACCAGTGTGGGCCAGGAATACTGATTAGAGGAGGTAAGCTTCACTGGCTCTTTGTAAAAGTACTCACCATTTGGATTATTGAATGGCCCATGCAGTTGATAGTGTTGATGGCCGCCAATCCTGAGGCAGGCTGTAAGGACAGCCAAGAAGATAAGGTGACTCATCCTTTAGTCCTGGGGAAGGGCAGAAAAAGCTTAGTGTCTTTAACTTTCTGAAGGGTAAAAGTCTTGGTTGATTTATACAATAACAATTGAGGGGTAATTTTCTCAATGATAGAACAAATTATTATCAAGTGACTGAGCTTTATTATATACTATCATCTTTGGGGTGGCATGAATAGTGAAAAGATTGAACAGGGAACCCCAAACACTTGGTGTTGTCTGGAATTCCCTTTTAGGAGTGAGATTGGAGGGGGGTTGCAAGCAATGAATTGCTAATCTCTGACTTACATTGGTTTGGTGTCTCTTAAAGCACTATCATGCACCCAAACTCCACTTCTGCAATTACTGTATTGGTGACTTTGCAGGGCAGCCTGTTGGTCCAATCAAATTTGGTAGATTTCAAATTTGGGCAGCACTTTCCCCTAAATTTGGGTTTGGGGAAATTGCCTTTTTTGGTTTCCAAATTTGGCAGTTTCCCCATCCAGCGGGGGTGAACGGTCCCACCATGGGGGGCTGCTTCCTGCCGGCTGGCTGGCTGGGAGGCTGGCGGGTGGGAGTGGGTGCCTGCTGGTTGGCCGCGCGGCCTGCAGCTGGGGTATAAAACCCAAATTTCCAAATTTTCAAAATTTTGATATCTTTTACCAAAAAATGTTGTTTTGCAACAGTTTCCCCAATCAGGGGGAACTGCTGCAATTTTTTGTTTGACTTCTGATATCCATTGTACACACAATCTTGACTTGTGAAAGGTTGTTGTCAGGAATATTCCTGACAAAATTACGTCAATTTATCAATGTCAGCTTACAAGGGGAATTCCAATTCAACTGGCAAACTGGGGCAGCTGTGTCAGGGCTCAGAATGCATATGACAATAAGATGACCTTCCTAGAGGTGGAAACCCACACAGCTTGGGGACCCTCATTAAGTATCTCCCAGGGCAAGAAAACCCCCTTTTAACTGCCAAATGGCCCGGGATTTAAGAGGCACACAAGCCTCAAATCCCTGGCTTCAATCCTATTATCAAATTTGGGCCACTCACCTATCAGGAAATGGTACATAGGGAGCGTGGTTGATCAATTGCGCAATTGGGCGCTTGATCACTTGCAGGATCTATAAATAACTGTGGCACCTTGACATGCTGCAGTTCAAGGAAGGTTCATGTTATAGCAACCAATGAACACTTGCCCCCTTTTCCAAGTACGCAAATTCCAGTGAAAATTGTAAATTCAACTCAAATTGATGCCTTCAGTTCTCTGGTGTCACAAAAGGCCACAGAATCTCCTGTAAGTATAAGTAGTGAGGAGGAGAAGCCCTCCTCACTGTTGACATCTTAATAAAGCGTGTTTATGTTCAGAAATCATTATCTTATTGCAGGAATTGTCTATTTTTGCTCTAATTTAATTATTCTCTTTGCATCTATTTGGGAATCCAAAACATAATATAACTTTGCCTACCCATATCCCCCTGGCTATACTCCTGCTACCTCAGTCAACCCACCCCGCGCTCTTGACGTGGAGTATTACCATACTCATCATCTGGATCTTCTGCCTAAAATTAAGGAGATCCTTGCTGCTCCCCCCTACCCAATGCGCCTCCCGCACAAGACTTCAGTAAGAGTGGGTTTGTATACATCACAGTATTGGGGCTGGCCAACCAGGTTGTGCCCCATACTGGGAGTTGGCGCCCCCTAGCTACTGCAGTCAACTACCTGGTCCACATTGCGCCTATTGTGTACATGGCTTTCCAGGCCTGGCCTGTCTCCCCTATGGGAGTCCAGCCAGACTCTGGTATGGGCTGTGACCCATTTTTGATCAACTTTTTGATTTAAGTCTGTCAAATAGGTCAATTTTTTTAAAAGTTTTACGGCTTTTTGAGCCTTTCTACTTGGCCAAATAATTCCCGGCATTATGGAATTTACCATGACAGAGAGTGACCATAGAGTGAGACTTCATTGTTGAGAGACCCAGTGTAGCCCTGCATGATTTTGTCAAGGCCAGGGAACAGCTTGTTTACTTGGTTGTTGTTAGCAGATATGATAAATTTTTATAAAAAAAATAAACTCAAAAAGAGGAGTGTATATTTCAGCCAACTCTATTTGTGAGAATTGGGGAGCAGGTTAGTAGGAAATAAAACCAAGCTCTCAAACACAATAAAATCGCGGTTTCAGCAACAACCAAAAGGTTGTTACCAACAATTTCTGGGTAGGTCAAAGGGGGGAAGGAGTCAACTGAACTCTGCAAAGCAACAGATAAAACCAAATGACCAAAATTACTAACAAATTTCAAACTTTATTAGATTAGAGAATGATGAAGAAAGGTCTTTTACAACTCTTTCATTCATTTAAGGGATGGAATGGGATTGGGGTGGTAGATCAGATATCACAAACCAATTGACCAATGATATGGGCGGATACAAATGAATTTCTTGAGGCAGGAAGATCTTGACAAATTTTGAATGGACATAGTCAAAAGGAAAACTGAACCAACTAACATCAGGAATATGCTTTGGATTCAATTACCACTGCTCCTGGCCGCTCTTTCACATGATATTTAACCAGATGTGTCTCTTGGGTGGGTTAGGTGGAGGCATCTTCTGAATAATTCCAAAATATTAAATTGATGGCTTTTCTTGGGCTTTTTTGGTGACCTTTTAGGTAAATATTCAAACATAATTTAGTAGAAATTCACAAGCATTTGGCAGGAATTAAAGTGGAGACCTAAGGGGGAGGCATAACTTTACACTATTGTTAAGTATGTCAAGTTGGTGAGCAGCAGGATCTAAATTTCAGCCGTTCTAGAACAGAATTGGATGATTTCTGGGGATGCCAATAGCTCCTAAAAGAATTATCACAGATATGCTCTAGATCTTTGACTTCTGAGTTGAGATAGCCATAAATTATATCTGATTCAAATCCACCTGGTTTTTATTTGAAATCTGGTTCTTGGGGTTGACAATTCAGCAATTTCAGATTTGAAAATAATTCCATCCTGTTTATGGTTCCTAGACTTACATGGAATACCAAATTGTAAATCATAACCCTGTATTTCTGATCCATGTATCCTGCATTTGTTGGATGTGGTTTGTCTTTAGTCAGTTGAAATATTGACACCTGGGATTTGAAGTTTGTGAATTTTAAAATTAAGTGTCAAGGGTCTGGATGTACAAGCATTCTGGCTACTGCCAACCTACTTAACATCCAGCCATTGCCCAATTTGATGCCCTTCCAATATACCTTTTGAAATACTGAGAATGGTAATAAAGCAATATCACATGACTGCCCAAGTATCCAGTGGTTTGAACCCATCTTGCACATGACCAACCCCTAGGTTTGATCCAACTAAATCTCTGCCACAGCCAAGTCTATATAAGTCTAAAGTATTATCCAATAAAATATACTTCTCTTCTTTCCTAATTCTATATTTGAAGCTTCCCCAAAAGGTGCTCCCTATCACTGGTAGCAGCTACAGTTTTTTGACCACGCTCATAAGAGAGAAAATGACTGACCAAAACCTGCCCACATTTGCTCACATACTCAACCAGGTCACATCCCAGGAGACCTGGAAAACGTACTTCTGCGCCCACAATATTGACAAAGATATACCTAGTGGATGCACTGTATTTGAAGGTCTGGTCATGCCCAAAGCATGCGCCAAGATAAATCAATACAGTTGATCTCTTCAACCACAAACAAACACACAAACACCTACCACAGGTGAAATTACCAACACCAAATATATTGGTATTGACAAGTTCTTTGGAAAAAACAAGGAAAACATCATTAATTGGCTAGACCACTCAGCCGCTAAACTCCGCGCCAGCCCCATCCCCCATGAGATATGTGTCCAGGAAGCCAGCAAGCGCCTGTGCAAGGCCGCGGCTAACTGGTTTGCCACCTGGGTTGGCTCACAAACTGACAACCAGCTTGACAACTGGAAAGAGTTCAAAGCAGATATCACACACAATTTCCGCATCACCAAATCCCTCCAAGACATTGCAATACAGCTCATCAATCTTCCTCAGAAGACCACAATCACAGCTTACGCCAATGAATTCAAGGAAATGTGTTGTAAAATCTAAAACCCAGCACAAGCTGACAACGTACATACCAGAGCCTCATTCATCAACATAATGAAACCCTCTGTTGCTGCCCTCATTTTCCCAGAGGCCAACACCTCCATGCCTGCGCTCATTGCAGAAGCCAAGCACACAGAAAAATGCTCAAACATGAAATATGCTGCACGCAACAGCAATTGCTCCTCAAACGGCAATGGCAGAGAAAACTCCAATGGCAACAAACGCCAAAACACCAATCATAGCAACAGCAACTTCAATTGCAACAATGTCAATTGCAGCCAAAGCGCAAACCGCTCCTGTCCCAAGAAAGAGGACACTGCCAAAGTAAACAATGCTGAAATAGCAACCCGCTATGAATCTGACCCCACATTCTCTGACCTCAAAGGTCTCAAAACAGAAGAACAGGGAAAAGAAGAGGAGGAACAGGCTTAAGTGCCCCTGTCTCCTCCCCAACTTGACAAGAAACGGTACCAAGGCACAAACTTTGCTGCTCACATCCCACGTGTCCCGCAATCCTCCATTTTTATGAACGTAAAAGTTAAAGATCACTCACAACTTCTTGTCTACTCATGCACTTATAAATCTCAGACACATAAAATCCTATTTGACTCTGGTGCACAACATATGATGGTTAGCAAACCATTTGTAACCATGTACAAAATACCAGTTGTCAAATCCAACTTCAAATACACCAGAATAGCAGACAAATCAAAGGTTCTACTCAAAGGCAAAACAAATTCCTTCAGAATTGACCTCCAAGGCATACAAACGTCCATCAAAGGACTTGTCATGAATAACATAAACTACAACATTGTAGCAGGCATGGACTGGTTCACCTGAATGAACCCCAGCGTATGTTGGAAAACAAAGACCATGACCATCAAACACAACGGAGTCAATTTTAACATCCTCAAAGAACCCAATGACCTCATTTTAAGAGACCAGTATTTGTCCAGGTCATAAACCAAGATGACTCAGAACATCTAACCAAAGATAGTACCCTCCATATAATGAGGTACACTGAATCCAAAGACATGCAAACAACCAAGATCCAATACCCAGAACTTGCGGCACTCCTAAATGAATACACCCGTGTATTCAAGGAATAACTCGCCAAGCTACCCCCTGAATGGGAGGTCAAACATGGCATTGACCTATGTAAAGCCATGCCAAAACCTGCACCCCTATACAAACTCTCTCCCATGAAGACCCAAACCCTCAAAACACTTATTGAGGACAATCTAGCAAAAGGATTCATTCACCTGTCTGAATCCCCATGGGGGGCATCAGTGTTCTTTTTAAAGAAAAAGAAGGCACTCTGCGTCTAGTAACTGACTACAGAGCACTAAATGCAAGTACAGTAAAGAATAAATACCCTCTACTACTTATAGAGGATCTGTTTGCAAGACTCTCAGGAGCCAAATTTTTCTCCAAAATTGACCTCACCTCAGGTTACAACCAATTTGAAGTAAAGGAAAAGGACATATCAAAAACTGTGTTCTGTACGCAATTTGGATCCTTTGAATGTAGAGTAATGAACTTTGGGATGATCAACGCTCCTGCAACAATTGTCACTATGATGAACCAAGCACTAAACAGTCTCTCAAATACATTATGCTACCTTGACAATATCATCATATTCTTGAAAACAAAAGAGGAACATCTCATGCATGTCTGCAAGACACTTGATTGACTTGCAAAGCACAAACTTTATGCAAAACCAAGTAAGTGCCAATTTATGGAAAAGGTACTCCTGTTCCTGGGCCACATTGTCTCTGACAGTGGCATCAAAGCAGATCCATACAAAATAAAATCCATAAATAACATGCAATGCCCCACCTTTGTTAAACAAGTTAGATGCTTTCTTGGTATGGTAGCTTACCTAAGGAAATACATCAAAGACTGCAGGAAACTAACCGCACCAATCAATGACTTAACCAAGGGTAATGCCAAAAAGAAATTCATCTGGACACCAGAATGTGACAAGAATTTCCAATTATTAAAACAAGCTTTGATTGAAGCACCAATCTTGCAATACCCAAATAACAACAGGTGCTACAAGCTTGAGTCAGATGCCATTGACACTGCCATTGGCACAGTCCTGTGCATCCACCAGCCAGGGCAGCAAGGCTTCCTGCCAGTATGTTACAAAAGCAGAAAACTGACCAACACTGAGCAGAGATACCCAATACACGATAAGGAATTGCTAGCAATATATCACACATGCAAGAAATGGAGATGTTACTTAGAAGGATATTTAAACGTCTGAGTACTAACTGATTATAAATCCTTAATATAATTCAAAACTCAGAACGCACCTGCACAGTGGCAAGCCAAATGGATGTCCTTGCTGGAGAAGCTTAATTTGGACATCCAATACAAAAAGGGGGCAGAGCTGGTCACAGCTGCTGCTCTCTCTAGGCTATGTCAGCCAAGAGAGAATCATCCTGACCACCTGGACCCTGACTGGTCAAACTTATATAATACTGAGTATAAAACCAAAGGAAAAGACCCCTCAACACATCAACTGACCCACAATACATTAGTAAGGAACAAAAAGCACTTTCATGCATCAAATGGCACTGTATACTGAATCATTAACAACAAACATGTCCTGTACATCCCACTTGCACAAAGAGTTAACACCATATTAAGACATCACCACCTACTAGGACATACAAAGGCTAACAACCTATACCTCACATTAAAGGAGATAGTATGGTGGCCCAACCTCAAACAGGATATAGTTGATGTTCTAAAAAAGTGCACAGTGTGTGAGAAATACACCAGCACAAAGGCTCCCCAGCCAACGGTCAACCCAGTACCGGACCCTGAACCATTCAAGGTTTGGGGGCTAGGCATAGTTGGCCCCTTCCCAGAAACAAAGACAAACCAACGTTTCTTAATTGTAGCTATCAACTTTGCCACATGCTGGCCCATCTGCTGGGAAACAAAGGACCATAAAGCAGAAACCATCAACTGATTCATTAACAAAGCAATCATAGCCAACTACGGCACTTCATACTACATCATAACTGATGGAGCAACCAAGTTATCAGGTCACGTAGTAAACGACAACTTAAAATCCAAAAACATTAAACATTCCACAACCTCTCCATACAGGCTACAGGCCAACAGCAGAGTAGAACGCCTCAACGGCAGCCTTATCAGAACCCTAGAGAAAATAATGGATGGCAAAGCCAAAGACTCATGGCCACTATACGTGAAACATGCATTACTAGTATCCTGAGTCCGCACCAATCAAGGAACAGGCTATTCACCGCTTGAGCTAATCTACAGATACAAACCAGAAATAATTACCCGCAACAAGCAACCATACATAAAGATCCCCCGGGGAAACCCCCCACAGTAGAACAAGTATCAAATCTACAATACATACACCTCAAAGCTAAAATAGAAGAAATAAAGAGGCTCAAAACACAAAAGGTAACCTCTACAGAGGAACCACTTCCCATTGACTCCCCTGTCTGGGTCCAAGATGGCAACAGAAAGAAATTAGACTCAGTACACTGGGGACCAGGAAGAATCATCAAGTACAGACCAGACAGGAACACCTATCTAGTAAAATTCTAACCTGCCAAAGCCCCAATTGTCAAGAAATACCATAAAACCTGTCTCTGCCTCAGTAAAGGAGAACACCCAACCAGACTGGTTCCAACTAGTAAACAGCTCCTGGAGCATCAGGCGGCAGCCATGAAAACAAAGCCCTCTCCTGATGCACCAGAGTAACCCCTTGAGGGGGGTGCCAAGGGTCTGGATGTACAAGCATTCTGGCTACCGCCAACCTACTTAACATCCAGCCATTGCCCAATTTGGTGCACTTCCAATATACTGTTTGACATACCAAGAATGGTAACCAAGCAATATCACATGACTGTCCAAGTATCTAGTGGCTCAAACCCATCTTGCACATGACCAACCCCTAGGTTTGATCCAACTAAATCTCTGCGATAGCCAAGCCTATATAAGTCTAAAGTATTATCCAATAAAATATACTTCTCTTCTTTTCTAATTCTATATTTGAAGCTTCCCCAAAAGGGGCTCCTTATCATAAGCAAGCTTTGTTGGGCTGGATGTGTGGCTTTATTAAAGGGGTTGTTCTTCACTCAGCTGAGCTGCCCATAGTTGTGATTGGGAATTTGGTTCTTGGATTTGGCAATCCTGCATTTTACTATTAGGTTTGAATCTACATGATTGGTTTGCTTGCTTTTGACAGGCTGCTGTACCATACAGACTTGCTTTTATAGCATGGAAGATGATTGGTTTGGACGTTAAGTGGCAGCTGTATATTTATTTGAATGTGGGAAAGTATTTTACTTTATATTCAGTGCTCGGATGATACTAGGGAGAGTGCATATATATTGATTATTATATTTTAGAGTATCTTATTAAAGGGGTTAATCCCAATGGGGCAGGGAAAGTTGGGTAAATCGGAACCAGGTCTGTAAAGAGTTTGGCCATGATGGCTCGAGGCTATGTCGATAAATAAATTTCTGGTGTCGAGCCAAAATTTGGTGGGAATTATTTTAGTGTGTGGGCAGGAAATTCTATACCCGAGCGCTGCCATAGAAGTCACTCCATCAATTTATCGTGACTACACCTATTCAGACCAGTCGGGGAGCTTGGAGACTTTTTCATTGTAACTCGCACTTGCAGGGTAGGTTATATTTTTTGGTGTGGTTGCTGGCCTGCTAATACCTTTGACGGCCATGGCTGGGTAGCTGGATGCTTCTTGGCTTAAGTTTTGTTTGCGATTGCATTCTGAATCTGACTTGTTTTTCATGATTTATACTTGTCATTATAGGTTCGGTATTGTGGAAGATTACTTGGGTCATTGGTGTTCATCTTAAGAGGAGGCGTACTTTCATTCAACCCCTGTTACTAGACTTATCGTTTTAACATGATTCCTCATCTACTTTTTATAGAAGATTTTATTGTGTATTGACTTTTTTGGTGTGTCAGGTGTAGCCGCCTCTAAATCACAAGTAACTAAATTTTTAATCTTAGTAAGGAGAATTCTTGCCCAGTTTTTATTGATTATCATGTCTAAGGATTGGAGTACCTAGTTTCGGTTTTTAAGCTAATTTCTTTTAGTTCCTAGTGGGCTTTTATTATTGAAATATGCTGTTGAAACCTGCTATTAGGCTGCACAAATTTTCTCGGGGTATTCCGCTTAGAATATTATCTAAAGGCCTTGACAACTGTCTTTCAATATGTGGTACTAGGGCTTTACCTCCGACACTTAAGAAGAGTGCCAACATCTCAACCCAGCAAGATCGGAATGATACTGGGTTTTCACGCTCTACAACGTTGAAGCTGGATCCAGAGCTATCTGGGCTATTAGCAACCTTCCAAGAGAACATGAAGTTGCCTGCCGAGAAGGCGAATTTGGAAGCGACTTGGGAACTGTACTGTAGAATAGCAAGATACCAGAAGTTGACAAGTATTTCTTTGGGGTTACTCGATGTTTTCGTTAAAGAGCTGCTCGACTATAACTCTGCTGATAACAATGCTCTTTCGTGGGTCAACCGGATATTGCGTGATTGCCATTTGGAGGGAAGACTTCTTGATTTGGCAGTATATCGACATGTTTTATCGGTATACTCGAAGCTTGAACTATATAATGACATCAACAATCTCTATGACGATCTCAAAATAGCAGGAGCAAAGCTGGATGTTGAATGTTATAACGTCATAATTTCTGCATTTGAGGCGTGCCAAAACAGGACCATGATCAACAGGTATCTCAGCGAGATGAAAAAGGCTGGTGTCAGGATGGACAAGTCAACAGTCGATATGCTAGTATCGCTGGAGCTTAATCAGTCTCGCTTCAAAGAAGCTGAAGCACTCTTCGAGGAGCTCACCTTGGCAGAAGCCGATTCGCTATCCTCCGAGAAGACCTTGTGTAGGTTGATCCATGGCTTCATTCAGACAGATGATATGACCTCCGCCTTGAAGTGGTATACGCGGCTTGAAAGCTTTCCTAAAGAGAAGCTAAGCGTTGCTGCCCACAATATTGGACTTGCCTTGGCGCGCAAAACGAAGGACACCGAGAAGCTGTTGAGTGCATTCCAGTTCTTAAAGCAGTCTGATGAAAAGCCTGATGAAAATACATACGTTCATGTGATTGGAGGGCTTGCTGGAGTCAGTAAAGGTGAACTTGCGATGCAACACTTCCATGAGTACCTCAACTCTGGACTCCCTTATTCTTCCAAAGTCTATAACAAGGCCCTTAAGGCTCTCTTTAGTCTAGGAAAGGTTGATGAAGCGCTATCACTTTACGAATCCATGTGCGCCATTCCAAAGGATCTAAGCTCCCGGCGTGCAGTTAATACTCACACGTATGCTGAGCTCATTACTGGCCTATGCCTTGCTGGACATCTCGGGAGAGCACGAGGAATCCTGGACAAGATGCAAGAGGCAGGGTTTCCTCCAGGCGCAAGAATTTACCGCACAATGATCCATCATCACATGCAGATGGGCAAGGTTGACTTTGCAATTCGGTACTTTAACAATCTCGTGAAACTCCCTTCAGAACCACCCAATGCCAACGTATACTCTGTAATGGTATTCGGCCTTTTGAGCCACGGCCAGATCGATGAAGCCATGAATGCTTACTTCCACATGCGACGACAAAACCTGTTTCCATCTGAGCAGGAATATGCCCGGATCGTTTCTTGCTTGACTAAAGAGAAGCGGATGGACATGGCACGAAAGCTGTTCGATGATATGGTCGCACAAGGGATTTCTCCCTCCAATGCAACCTATGCCGCCCTCATATCAGGCTACGGTCACGCCAAAGACCTTTACAACGTTATGTCTCTGCACCTTTTCATCAAGATGGATGTTTCGCGTGATCCCGACATTGCCGTTTGGAACTCACTCATGAATGCCTATAATCTTGCGGGCTCTCACCAAAAGGCTCTGCAGATATGGGATATGCTATGGTACATGGAGTACCCACTCGATAATGCATCAGTCTCGATAATCTTAGACTGCTGTTCCCACTACAACGAGCTCGACCGCTTTGACGTCATATGGCTCCTTCTGGAGAGAAGAGGGTTCTCTCTAAACAGCAGCAACTATTGCTCGTATGTCGAAGGACTTGCCCGCCAAGGCCAAGTCCAACGTGCCGTGGACTACGTCACCAAGGAGATGCGGCTCAAGGGAATCACCCCAAGCCTTAAAACCATCGACACCCTGCTTAGCTTCCTCCTTAAATACAACAAGTCCTCTGAGCATCGTAGGGTTGTTGCGGTTTTCCCTCCGGGACACCTTCCCCGACTACGCGCACTTGATCTCCAAGCGAATCTCGAGCGAATTCTAACCGAGTATTTAATATCTAACCCTGGGCACCGCACTTGACCACTGACCAAACTTGCCCATACGATTGCCCAATTAAACCAATCTACACACATCTCATCCAATATTTTACTCCTTTGCTAAAAACTTGTTGCAGCCTTTAAATCTACACTATCTGTCGCTAAAACTCACCGCAGCCAGGGAAATTCTCTTTCCTGTTTTGGGTGTATAAACCCAGTTGCCAATGCTAGTAACAGGTCTTCGATTCCGAGATACCGCTTACTTTCTGCATTACCCAAACATGTAAAATCAAACCATTGCCATCTAAGGGCCAATAACATCCATCTAGACCCTACCATTCTCCAAGCTATATCGATAACTCATTATTCGAGTTAGAAGCGATATCAACGATATACCAAGTCTCTGGATATACTTTCAAGAAAGCATAGCAAACAAGAAGAATGGAGGTGCTAAGATACTGCCACAACATCTCCAATCATCGGGAACCCGTTTCCCAAATAACCGGCTTGACTTCAAATCAGTTGGTGGCACCCAGGCCGCATCCTCACGATGTACGGGGATCAAGCTTTTCAGATTTCAGGGGGTGAACTGCCGGGACAAGCCCCATAGCTGCCAGGGCGTACATTTGACACCGGGTGGCTTTCCAGGATCGGCATGGCCCGGAGTTGCCATGTACCAAGGCGAGCTCCATCCATCTGGGTATCTAGTGGCTAAGGCCCGATATGGGCAGGGGGCTGATCTGGTCAGGTACAATAAGCCTACAGCATTAGGGCGGTAGGTGCAAGGTTCGGGACAACAGCTTCAGCTAGACCAGGGATGGTCGAATAGACCATTCCAGCTCTACTATGGTTGTAGGGCCGAGGTAAGGGAGGAGCAGGCGGATCATAGGGAACACCAGCCATTCTTGGCCTGGCCTGGCTAGTACTACATAGGTGCAGGTCAAGGCCAGTACCCTAGCCTTCAGGGTTGACTTCTGCCTAGGTGGTGTATAGATTGTAAACCCAATAGAGCAGATAAAGCTGAAAGATCCATTCCCTCTGTTTGAGGTTGTCTGCAATTGACTTGAGTGTGGGGAGGCAGGTTCCATACCATTGTTACAACTAAGAGTCCCTTCTTGCCTGCCAACATATCTCACAATACACAGGAGGCGCTTGATGAGTTGCCCCATGACGTATCTAACGGCATAGATCAATCTGAAGGCAAGGTCAAATTGCGGGCACTATCTCCTAATTAGGAGCCTTGCCAATTCAACTTTGCTGATCTCCGTGCAAAGTATTCCCTGGCTCCAAACCTTACATGGAACCCGCCACTGTGCCACCCCCTGGTGGCCTTGTGACTTTCCCCATATGGTACTGTAAATTCAGAACCTAAACATAAAAATTCAGGATTGTCAAATCCTTGGTCCAAATTTTGAATCACTTTTGTGGGATGGCCTTTTTTAATTGAATTGATTTTTTGTAAATTTATTTGAATTTTAAAAATGTGGGAGCTGATAGACACTTTGCAAAGTTCAAGTTGAACAGCATATTGCCAATGGACAAAATGAATTAACTGGAATCAGATTTGAAGTGTTCAAATCCATCAACCATTTTCATTAAGTTTACCATATTTTTTGAAATTGCGGGGCTGTCAAATACATGAACCAAATTTCAAAACACTTTTGAATGCCACTAATAAACTCAGATATTAATTTCAGGAACTGGGATCCAAATTCAATGTCCAGTAAGAAACTAGGAAAATCAAGCCAAATCAAGAAGCTCCACCACAGCTAAAGCCAAATGAAAAATTCAATCTTGGTAACCATGTTTAGACATAACAAGTGACCAATCTTTGAAATCATCCAACCCCATAAATTATACAATATTATACCCTTCAGATCACAGATAAATAAATTCTGTTACTGTTCAAGGCTAAATCAAGAGAAAATAACTGCTCACAACTAAACCAAAGATCCAAATAAATGCATCTTTAATCTAAAATATATTTTTTATTTTATTTTTATGGACCAGCAATCACATTCTCAACCAGCTCCTGCACCAGCCCAGGGGGCAGCCTGTCTACAAGGGCGTCCCAGAGGGTCCAAGAACAGACCCAGAACCCAACTCAAGGGGAGTCAATCCAATACACAGGCCTCCCAAGGTGTCAGTGCTAGCCAACCACCTCCCACATCCCAAGCCATAACAACCAGCTCAAATCTTAGACAGAAGCCGCTCTCAAGGCCTGCCACAAAATTCTCCTATACAAAGGTCACCAGGAACACTGAGGCTACTTACACCTCCACCCTGTACCCAGTTGTCACCTGGCCCCGCACTCTTGATCCAAGAGCTGCCACTTCCTGCCCCCGCGTTTTTGACACCTCCTATGAGCCATTGGTCACCACTGAAGAGCCATTTGCGCCTATTGTGTATTCCACCATTGACAGTGCCACTGCAATCAAGTGTGATCCCATCTTCTACACAAAGGTCCTCATCCCCTGTGTTGAGCCTGCCAGCCAGGATGCCGCAGTACCTACCAAGGACCAGCATCAGTTGACAGATAGTGAGGGTGAAGCTCTCTGCAACTGCTTAAACGGGGGAAAGCCAGTTTGGGATATTGCGGCCCAATCTGGTGCCACAGTCAGGTATGTTGGCAACCTCCACGCCAGATATGGCAACATAGGTCAAATGGCAAAATATGTCAAGGCAAAGCAGCAGCCCAGCCTACAACTGCCCACCCATTGCAAGGCAATCAGGCAGCGGGTGACCAAGGATTGCCACCCAGACACACTTGCTGTCTAATCAATGCTTGCCACAGAGTTCAGGCTTTCTGCCTCCAAACCCCTTGTTTACCAAGCAATGGTTGATTTGGGCTCCTTGTGGTAGGTACTTGGAGTTTCTCCACATAATAGGAACAGCAAAAAAACAATTGATGATATACACATTTATGCTGAGACCTATGTGGCTCTCAAGAAGGCAGGAAATTTCCAATTATTTTACATCAACAAATTGTTGTTTTCCTTCTCACTCAGGTCTAGGCATGGGTGGGTTGAGGAGGTGTCATGAATGCTGCCATTCACCATGTTTTGATTTCGCCTTTGTTGGGTCATCTCAAGGACAGATCTCTCTCTTTTGCTTTTGCATTTTGAAATTAGGCTGGCTCTGAATTGGGAAATACAATTGTCCAGTTTCCTGATCCTGCCCAACTCACTTGCCCCACTCATGCTTGTGGCAAATGATCCTACTGTCCTGGTAGTGGTTTGTGGTATTGTCTACCACTATATAACCCATTTCCTATTTTCAATAAAATCAAGTTCTATTCACATATTTGTCTTTGTGTCTCCACGTACTTTGGCGCCTCTCTAGCCATGTCTAAAGATATTATCCATACAGAGCCACAAGGTAATTGCATAGCCTTCCTTGCCATTCTAACCAAGACTTAGTACAGATCCAATCCTAAGGGTAGATTTTCTGTTGTGACTCTGTGCTGCGCTTAGATCACAACAGAAGGGGTACAAGGACAGTGTAGCCCATTGTGCAGCTGTCCGTGCCCAGACCTATTCCATGGTTGCGCTTATTGGTCCTTGTGGGTTGAACCAGTATCAGATGATTAAAGGCTCCCATAGCAGCAGGACCTTTCTCAGTTTCCTCCAAACTGTAAAGGAGTACCTCTGGATCAATTACAGCGGCACAACCAACATTGTTGTGTTGGATAATGTTGGGCTCCACAAGGTGGATTTGGTTTTGTCCAGTTCCCACCCATTGATAAAAATAGCCATTTGGCCAGCCACCGCCTGGCTGACTGCCCAATGAGACTCCTCTTCCTTCCTATTCTCTATTTCTGAATCCAATCAAGGAGGTGTTTGGTTGGATCAAGAATAAGGTGAAGAAAGGCCTCCCTCAGGACACCAAGGATCTCTTCAACATTCTTGAGATCAGCCAATTTGCAATGCCACCCAATGTGGTGGCAGCTTTTTACAGGCACTCAGAATCCTTCCTTCCAAAAGCCCTCAACTCTGAGCCAATCAGATAAATAGGCGCTCCATATTTATTTGTTTTTTAATTTTTTATTATGACTCAAAGATCATTAATTATATAGTATGACTTGGTGTTGAATTATATTATAGACATATAAGAATACATACAAAAGTTAGGTAAAATTAATTATTCTAGATATAGAGACACATATTTTTATTAAGATGCACCAAATATTGTATTGACTGTAGAGCTGACAAATAAATAGATTTAAAAAGGTAGAAATAGAATAATTTCATTTAAATAATTGTGAACCATTTTTGGTACTTTGGCTTTTTTTAAGCCACAGATCAGACCTTGCAAGTCATCATCTGACCTTATTGATTTAGTGCCGCTATAGTCACACAACACAAAAACCAATGATTTTCATGTATCTCTTACTAATTAGTGTTTATGACGCAAGTTAAGCATATCAAATATATTTATCAAATCATATTACAAGGGAAAGGTAATTTGAGTTCTAAATAATCACTTGTTTAGAACATAAGTGGAGCAGGCCGCATGATGTGGATAAATTCAATTCTCAATGTTTATCTATGTGATAAATAAACCTGTACTCAACGAGCTAATAAATAAAAACATTTTTAACTTATTTTTAATATTTGACGTGGTTGCAACTTTAACCAATGTCTTGTAATATATTTAGATATATTAATATTATAATTTACATACTAAAATTTAAAATTAAAATTAAAATATTACAAGTAAAATTATAATTATAAATCTTAAAAGTTTTATATTAAAGTTTAAGTATTCAAAATTTAACTATTTTTATTTAATTGTGCTATATTCAATATTGAAATATTATATATTAAAAATTTTAATATTGAAATATGTATTATTAAAATTTTAATATTAACTTTTAGATATTAGAATTTTAATATTTAATTATTTAAAATTAAAATTTTACTATAAAAATTATAATATTACATATTTCAGTGAAAATATTTAATAATAAAATAAATAAAAAATTTAAAAAAAATTAATTTGCAAGGGGAAAATATTTATTGGGGGATGTTAATTGCAAAGGGAATGTGATTATTCCGGGGTATTATACCCCAAAATTAAAATTTCTGCTAATGCATCTAATTGGGACCACATACTCTTCTGTACGTGGTGGACAACTCTGGATGCAATTGGAAGAGGGGTGGCGCTCTGCACCCTGGTAGTTGCTGAATGTCTTATAAAAGGTAGTTGCAAAAGCAAATTAACAAGGAGTTGGTTCTCTGGAGGTATTGTGTATCTGTACAAGGAAGTTAATGTAAAACATTTGTATAGGACATGCTCTACAGTTTGGTAGCCCCAAAGCATCTTCATTTTGTCCAGTGCCAGTTGGCAGACGTCCATTTGAAAGGGGGACATCCTCCAGCTTTCTCATGCTGGCTTTCATGATGCAGTGGATGATTACCCCCAAGGTAAACAGCAAGGTGCAGTTGCTGTAAAGTATAACTTTCTACAAATAAGCAGAATTTCCTGTATATAATTACTAATCTATTCATATAGCATGTATTTGAAAATCTGAGTAAAGGCAAGTCAGGCATTTTAGTGGGATCAGCCACCCATGACTCTGCAAAAGATATAAATAAATGTTTTATCTTATTGACTAAAAATACTTTGCCTATTTGATTTGATATTGCTTTTATTAAATTATTGAAGATTTCTGCCTTGGTTTTTTCTTGTGAAACTTGAAATTGATTATTTTTCAGGTTTATTTCATATGAGTTCATAGTTGAAAATTGAAATTTTTCAAGACATTCAAAGATATGTTCATCAAAATTCATGTTGACATTCAGTTTAATTTTCATCATTTCATTGAAATTGATACTTGTGTCTACTTCATAGGCTTCTCTGACCCAAGTTGAACTTCCTTCTGGAGCTTTGAATTCCTTATTCATTACTTCTTTTGTTGTATATTGATTATAATATTTTGAATTATTTTATTAATTTCATTTTTATTTATTTGAATTACTGGGGCTGCCAGTGATTGGTAACCCCTGTAAAACCAACTGGGCGTAAAGGCTGCCACTTCAGTGACCTTGTTCCCAATACTTGTTATAACTAAAGTAAATATAAGTAGAACATAAAAAACTTACTGATTGTTTCCCCTGCGGTCCCCTCAGCCACCGGCGCCCCTTCAGGAAACTTCATGAGCGTTGGCTGCTCTTTATTTGATTTCATGAGTCTTATCTTCCTTATTTTCTGTGCTACTTGTTATTATTCTTGATTTTCATTTGATGAATTTTCAGTATTTCTTGAAGCGCTTCTGCTTCTTGATTGTGTTTCATTTTCATCCGTTTTCATTTGATTGGTCTCTTCTTCATCTGTGTTGATTTCTTTTGAAATTTCAGTTCCTTCAATCAGCTTGATTTCTTATTGTTTTCTTTGGCCCCTTGCCAGAACTCCCACAAATTATAGGCTGCATCATTAAACTTCAGACTTGATAAAAAAAAATTCCTGTAGATTTAATAATGCTTCTTTGTTCTTTTCATCTATAATATTTCCTAGTTTATCCAGAGCATCTTCCTTTGGCTGGATCAGTGGCTGGCCCCTGTTACCCAGCTTTCCTGTTACTAGTTCCCTGATAGTTTTTTCCATTTCAACAACCTTTTGCAGGTGTGCTTCTAATTCATTTATCAAGTTGTACATATTCAATATTTTATTTGAATTAAATAAAAAAACTGGTTTTTATAGCACTACCTTTGACGCATGAATATTTTTTGTTATCAATAATAAATTAAGAACCACAAATATAAAAATGCATTAGAATATTGCAATTAGACAACAACTCTTGATATTTTGGTGTTATGTGCATAACTAAATGCATTTTTTTAATAAAATTCATTGTAAAAAAGGCCTTTTTAATTTTAATTTATTTAAACAGACTGTGTTTATATTAGAGATTCATTAACACTTATGTTGCAACTGAACCAATGAGGATTCAGTATTTGGAATTGGGGAAGACAACAGTCCAATAGAAAGGACAGAATAATAAGAATAATGTATTGTTTATTGTAGAATATTGCAATTAATATACTATATGGGGAAAGCCACAAGGCCACAAGGGGGTGGCATGGTGGGGAGTTTCATGTAAGGTTTGAAGCCAAGGAATAACTTGTGTGGGGATCAGAAAGTTGAATTGGTAGCGCTCCTAATTAGGATGAAGTACCTGCCATTTGATATTGTCATCAGATTAATCCATAACATTAGATACGTCAAGGGGCAACTCATCAAGCGCCCCCTGTGTATTGTAAGATACATTAGCAGGTGAGTCTGAAAACTTGGTTGCAACACCCCCCTTGCCCCCTGCTTGTCGTCAGACACCAAGACTGGAGTCTGCAGAAGGTCTGGGAAGGTCCGCACAAACAACTTTTGTGTGGGGATGGCGCAGCAGGCACACAAGCAATCATGGTGAAGCTTCTTGGTGTTTCCTTGGGCATCTTCAAGTTGGTAAGTGTGATTGTCATAGACAGCAGCTATCTTGAAGGGCCCCAGGTGGTTGGATTCCAACTTGGCAGAATTGGGATTGAGGGTGTAGACGGGGTCACCTACGGCGTATCTAGCTTTGAGGTGCTTTGTCCCTCCTGCAATCCGCTTGTGTTTGATTTCCCAGGATTTGGCACGCCATTGGTCTAGGGATGAAGTTGTTACTAGGGGAGGCTTGTTGGGAACCTTGGACTGTAGCTTTCCCTGTTCAACCCCTATCAGACTGTCAGGTGTTCCAAAGGCCAGGGTACTGGGGCTGAACCCTGTGCCCCTGTTGATTCTTGCTTGCAGGATAAGTAGGGAGGTGGGCAGGTGTTCAGTCCATGTGGTGTTAGGGTGCTCTTGTGAGAGCTTAGCAATCAGTTGAACCAGTGAGCCATTTAAACATTCCACACGACTATTGGCTTGAGGATGGTAGGGGGTTGTAACTATACATTGGAGCGCGTTCTTAGCACAGTATGCCTTCATGACATGTCCAACAAGTTTGGGGCTACCATCTGTGATGAGGCGTTTGGGTCACCCAAAGCGGGTAATGGTGGTTGCAGTGTGGTTTGTTGTTACCCAGGCCACTGGCCAGCAAGTGAAGTAGTCAATGGCAGTGATAATGTACTTCTTTCCCAGTCTGTCTTTGGGGAGTGGTCCTGTCAGGGATCCAACCAGTGGGGGGTTCCTGAGAACTTGCAGGCGGACAGCCCGCAGGCCCAGCAGGGAGAGCCCACCACAAGATTGGGGCTAACTTCACAATATAAGATAACAAATTTTCCAAGGACTGTCCAAGGACTGTCCAAGGACTGCCCAAGGTCCGCTTACAGGCACCATGGAATCAATCAACCCTGTGAGGGTGATATACATCACCTCAAATATCTGGATGGAGGTGGATTCATTGGCAGCAACAGATTCTTGCAGGCAGCTGGGCTGCGGGATGAGAGGAGGCATCATTGGGACCAAATATGCGGGCAGGAAATTATACTTGTCTTGGAATAGCAGAGGGGGCCAGATGATTCTGGTGCCTTCTCTGTAAAGGACTTCCGTCTCTCTAGTTCTAGCTTCAGGGTTGTGGATCAGGATTTCCTCTAGAGTAAACTCAGAATACGCTGGGTTGGGTGGGTACTCAGTGAAATGTACTGGGCCAAAGGGAGCTCCTGGTGGACGGTAAAGGTTGGGCAGCTGGTCCGCAGTTTCTTGGGGTAGGTGAGTATGGGGTGCAGAACTGCAAGATGTAGGCTGTAAATAAAATAGAACTAATAACAAGTATGGTATGATATGGTTGAATCAAAGGTTCATGTCACTTTATTGCAAGAATGGCAATGGGCATCTTCCTGGCAGTCCAGGGTATAAGTATACCCATCTGCCATGGTAAAACTTTCACAAAATTCTGTGGTCCAGGTTTTCCTGTTCACCAGGTCTTCCCAGTCTTTGGCGGCATCAATTGTGGGGGTTATTCCATTGGCTGGATTGAATTGATAATGCTCAAATTTCCTAGTCAGGTTGTGGGATTGGTTGTCTCTGGGTGGCCCGCATTCTATGGGAAGGTTCTCTGTTTCTCCTTCTGTGTGGGCCTGAGTTATTCTGGGATCTGTGGCAGGGCCCGCCCACTGATTGGTCAAGTTAACAGGAACCTTTAGCATGGGGAGTATTGATGTAGGTTAATTAGATTTATCAAGCTTCAAAGGATTTCCCTAAGTCAAATCCTGCTCTGGTTTGAGCCCAAAAAACTGCAGGCAGCCGGGTGGCTGGCCCTGCGGGCTGGCGGCCCGCAGAGAGCCAGGGTTTGAATCCCGTAGTTGAGACCTTTCAATAAGCATAGTCAATAAGAATTTGTCACTTGTGACAGGTTCCAAAATGTCAAGGGCCCACTGCTCAAAGGGTTCCATGGCCTTGATGGGCAGGACAGACTTGGGGGGTGAAGGTTTGGATGTTTTCTTTTTATACAGCACGCACATTTCAAGGAGATCCAAGATGTCTTGACGCATGTGCTGCCACCAAACCTTTTGTTTCATGATCTCAAAGAGGTTACGCCCTCTGATATGACCCAGGGTTTGGTGGTAGTGCAATATTGTGTGACCTTGTTGTGTGGTGGGAATGTAAGGCGTCTTTTTACCTGTCTCTGCCCAACGGCAGACATTACCAGCATTGGTGGTGAACTGACTTTGGTTGTCCTTCAACTTGGAGATGGTTACCAAGTTAAGGCCCTCATAGTGAGTTGCCTCAGGGCAGAGGTAGAGCATGGGTCAATCTGGATTCAAACTGTTGTCCCCAGTGATGGATGTTACTTAGAGTTGCAAAAGGACGTCAGATGTGACAAGTTCCTTCCCAGGCTTGTACTTGATGCACAACTGGTAAGGGGCTAGACGCTCAACCCATCCTGCTTAGCGGCGTGTCAAGTGGGACTGCATGTTGAAGTACTGGAGCAACTTGTGGTTTGTCAGAATGCGGGATGGGAAGGTAGCACCTTCCAGATAACAGCGCCACTTCTCAACACAGTGTAAAATGGCCGCTGATTCCTTATCATGGATGGGATAGTGTTGTTCCAAGTCAGTAAGTTTCCTGGACTCATATGCCACAGGGAGGAAGCACCATTGTCAGTTTCTACCCTTAGCACACCCCCTATGGCCCTGTTGGAGGCATTGGTCTCAAGTTTGTACTATTGGTTTCAATTGGGGAACTGCAGTACTGGTGCTGTTGTGAGCCTTTGCTTCAGCGTCTCAAAGGCTTGATCTCTGAAGGGGGTCCAATGGAAGCACTGTTTGGTATTGAGGAGCTCAGTGAGAGGTGCAATTAGTTCCCTGCAATTTGGGATAAACTTGCGCATGTAGGCAACCATGCCTAGGAATGTCTGCACCTGGCCCACATCAGTGGGGGGCAACATGCTGGTGATTGCCTTGACTTTGGCAGGGTTGGGCTTTATCCCTTGGGCAGAGATGGTGTGCCCAAGGAATAACAGCTATGACTTGAGAAACTTGCATTTGGAGGTTTTAGCTTTTAACTGATTTTTCCAAAGGTTGTTGAGGACAGCACAGAGGTGTTGGAGGTGCGTGGTTTGATCTTGACTGAAGACAATAATGTTGTCAAGGTACACAACCACACATTTATCAATCAGTTCCTTGAATGCTTTATTCATCAACATGGCAAAGGTGGAGGGAGTGTTGGTCATTCCAAAGTTCATGACACGACACTCAAACAACCCATAGCGTGTGTGGAAGGCAGTTTTTGCCTCATCCCCTGGTGCAATGCGGACCTGGTTGTACCCTGCAGTGAGATCAATCTTGCTAAAGACCTTTGCACCTGCAAGTGTATCAAACAGGTTGTCAATCAGCGGCAGGGGATACATGTTATTAACTGTTACCTCATTTAGGGCGTGGTAGTCTGTGACCAGGCAAAGGGACCTGTACTTCTTGGCTACAAAGAAGACAGCTGCCCTGTATGGAGAGAGCAAGGGGCAAATAAAGCTCTTATTGAGCGCGTCCACAAGGTGCTGGAAGAGGGTCTCATCTTTTTTGGTATAAGACAGTATAGTGGTTGTGCCTTAGGTAATAACCCTTGAAGTTGTACAGCGTGCTGGATCTCCCAGGGAGGAGTTAGTTGTTCAAGTGTCTCACTGAATACATCCTTGTACTTCTTGAGGGGTGCAGCAAGCGCTGGTGTGGTGAGGAGATCAAGGGAGGGACCACAGATGGTTCAGCGCAGATAACTTCAACTAAGCATTGGTTAAAGTCTAGTTTCCCCCCTTGAAATTGTATGAGCCTGTCTCTGTTACTCTGAAAAACACAGAATCATGGAGTAACTTGCTCATTTCCACAGGGTAAATCTGAAACCCCACCCCATTTTGGTTGAGGGTGATGACAGAGGTAATCCAATTGATGTAGGTACAGTTGTGCTGAAGCCAGTTGAGACCAGCAATTACGTTGTGGCTGAGCCCTGCCATGATTGGCCCAGAGAGCTCAACCTGGATGTTCCCCATTCTCACAGAGAAGAGTACTGTCTTGTAGGTGATACAAACTCTGTGGGAGTCAGCTACTTATACTGCTTTGAGAATGCTGGGCACTTGGTCTAATTGCTGAGAGTTGGCAAACAACTAGTCCACCATGGTGTGGTCAACCCCAGTATCTACCAGTAATTTGTGGGTGTTCCTACAGAAACAGAAGGGATAGGACAAGTGTGTTACTTTATTTGAGGAGTGGCTTGCTTGCAATACGGGGTCCTCACTGTGGACTTGAAAGACGTCCAGGGTTTTGACTTCATGGATGTTGTAGTTGCAGGGATTTTTTTTGCAAGCAAGGATTGAGAGGATGGGTCAGGTGGGGTTACAAGACCTCTTGTTGCTACAACCCCTAGGCTTTTCCCTGATCCTCAATCTGTGCTAGCTGAAGCTCCCCCTTGCGGGGGTGTTTGGTCCCATTATCCTGCTGATGGGGCTGGCGGCGGCCTACTTGATTGTGGCCACTGCCAGGTGTTGTACGTGGTTGGGATGGAGCATCATTGGTAAGGTGGAAGCCCATTGAAGCCTGGTTGTTAGCCTCCACAATGGCCTTATAGCAGTCATCAATGGAGGTGCAACAACCTACAGTGACCCACTTGCAGATATGGGGTTTTAACCCATTGATGATGAGAGTGAGTAGTATTGCATTTCCATCAGTCACAGCTTTGGGGGCGGCAGCAAGAGCTTGTTGCCAGGCAGCAAGGTACTCAGGAAAGGAACCAGTTTGTTTGATTGCTAGAAGAGGAGTTCCCACAACAATGGGGGAGAAGGTTTCACTGTAGCAGGACTTGGCGGCGTCTTGGAATGCCGCCCAGGTAACGTCAAGTTCCTGGCTGGCCCAGTTGATGAACCACACAACGGCAGACCCTGTGAGGCAATCAGACGCAGTGGCAACCCACATGGGCTCAGGAACCTGACAGATGCGGAGGCGGGTTTTGGTAGATTGGAGCCAACTGACAATGTTGGCCCCCTCAACGCCACCAGCGAAGGATTCTAGCTGAAGGTTGAGCAGATGCTGAGATAGATATGACTGGGGCAGGGTGACGCTGGCGTCACACTGCCCGAGGCAGAGCCAATTGTACACGCTGGTAAGAACTAGCTGGTCTTGATAGATGACGTACCTGTTGGGGATGTCCCCCTTGGGGATTGGCAGGAAGGTCTCTTGTTGGGGAGTAGCCATACAGCCTGTACTCTGTCCTTTCTTGGAGGAATTTTGTTTTAGGTAGGTTTTAAACCTACTGCTGCTACCACTGTTGCAACTGAACCAATGAGGATTCAGTATTTGGAATTGGGGAAGACAACAGTCCAATAGAAAGGACAGAATAATAAGAATAAGGTATCATTTATTGTAGAATATTGTGATTAATATACTATATGGGGAAAGCCACAAGGCCACAAGGGGGTGGCATGGTGGGGAGTTCCATGTAAGGTTTGGAGCCAAGGAATAACTTGTGCAGGGATCAGCAAGTCAAATTGGTAGCGCTCCTAATTAGGTTGAAGTACCCACAATTTGATATTGCCATCAGATTAATCCATAATTTTAGATACATCAAGGGGCAACTCATTGAGCGCCCCCTGTGTATTGTAAGATATGTTAGCAGGCAAGTCTGGAAACTTGGTTGCAACACTTAGTACAAATATTGATATATAGTGTATTTTAAAGCTTGTATATTTGCCTATTGATAACAATTCTGTAAACTTTTAGTCAGATTTTGTGAGTTAATAATAATATAATGGGTTAATAAATTAATGTTTATTACCATTAATTGGCTGATTTTATTTTCTGTGGCAACTGTGCATTTTCTGATTTTTATGCACTAGTATTCAATTAGTTGGTTTTGCATCCAATTGCACAGGCAATAGGAAACATGGTTGCCACCCCAATCACATCTGGTCTTGGGGTGGCAACTATGTTTCCTATTGCCTGTGCAATTGGATGCAAAACCGGCCAATTGAATACTAGTGCATAAAAATTAGAAAATGCACAGTTGCCACAGAAAATAAAATCAGCCAATTAATGGTAATAAACATTAATTTATTAACCCATTATATTATTATTAACTCACAAAATCTGACTAAAAGTTTACAGAATTGTTATCAATAGGCAAATATACAAGCTTTAAAATACACTATATATCAATATTTGTACTAAGTGTTAATGACTCTCTAATATAAAAGCAGTCTATTTAAATAAATTAAAATTAAAAAGGCTTTTTTACAATGAATTTTAAAAAACAAAATGCATTGAGTTATGCACATAATACCAAAATATCAAGAGTTGTTGTCTAATTGCAATATTATAATGCAATATTATATTTGTGGTTCTTAATTTATTATTGATAACAAAAAATATTTATGTAAATAATTTTATGTGATTTATAAAATATACAACATTTTATTGATTATGAGAATGTCAATAATGTAAAAAGAATATGTTATTAATTATAAATCAAAAGAAATAATATCACTTTTAATAAGCTGTACAAAGAAAGGTTTTATTTTACTCATCAAAGGACAAGTAGGGGAGGGAATGAGCGGCATGTACATTGTTGTCATATGAAGTTGTTAAAGGGACGGCATCAGAGGTAATGAGAAGCAAATGGGTGGTGGTCTGAGAGTCAGGGTTGGAAGGCAGTTGGTTTGGTCTTGATGGGGGAGTTGGGGAGGCTTGGTTTGTTGACTGGGAAAAGGCAGCAAGAGCTGATTGATTTAATTGCTCAGATTCTTCTTCTGTCACATATGTGAGCTTGACAAACCAAATGTATGGGCTTGGGGGGAGATGGGAGTCCTTTATGGACTTATCACTATCAATTGCGTAGAAGATGATGAGATCTGATAAGTCCTGGACAAATATGGAAGGGAAAAGCTTGTACTCCTTCTCAAATCAGGAGTACAGTTCATTGTAGGTGGCAGGCTTTAAGCGCCTGAGAGCAGAACAAAAATTTTAAAGACATACATCTGCAAGATGTATGTCAGCATGATGGATGGGATAGGACCAACAGGTATGCCCCACAGCCCTAATTTCTTTGGTTGCACATTCCCGCTGCTCCATCTCTGCACTCAGTACAACTGTGTACACGGTGTGTTGGATAGCCCACTCCTCCAGCATTCCTTAAGCTTTTTCTGGTAGGCATACCCATCTTCAGTGTTTGATATAGCTGAGTAATTATTGACACCCAATGGGGAAAATGTCAAAAAACCAACAAATTGATACAAAATTGGTCTGCACTTGTAGACATCAGATTGGATACACTTTTCTCCATAATCTTGGATACTTGCAGAAATCTTGACATACAACAATAAGATGATGTCATTGTGCGTCCTCATTGCCCTCCCTTTAATAAAATTAATAATGGTTGAATTTTAGGGGCTGGTATCCACCAAACTGGGATCACTGAGAACTTGATTGGACAAGATTCTAACAGCAACCACAACTCCATGCATCCACTAATTGACTGTTCTTTTATTTGTGAAAATGCCATAGAGTCCCAGTTGGAGAAAAACCTGGACCAGGGGCATCCACAGGTCATGTTCCATGATGGCCATCATAAGGGGATGGGCTTTTTGCTATCAGTTGACGTACAGGCTCCAGTTGGGTCTTCTTGGGAGAGGGTCACAATTGGCATGAACTTGCAGGGCTGCAGCCACCCTGGACTTTGCAAAACCCACTGCGGCCAGTTTTTTCCCAAGGGAAATAAGCACCCCTCATTTTTGAACCATTTCTTGGAAGTCTTCTGGGGGATAAGTTTTCTTCTGTATCTTGCATGCTGATTAGGTGGGAGGGATGCATCCATCTTAATGACTGAACGATAGCATCTGGTTGGATGTTTCTTGTTTTCCACTTTATTTGGTGATTCCTTGGCTAATCTGGCTGGTTCTGGATATCAGTGTTAATATGGGGTTTGGATTAGCAGCTGCCTGTGCCTGATGTGCAAACAGGGCCATGCTGGAGGATGCAGGAGAAAGAACATACTCCTGGGTCATGCTTGGGGAGGGACCTATGGGTTGGGAGTGACCATATACAGATGCTTCACCGTTGAGAGACCCAGCATAGCCCTGCATACTTTTGTCAAGGCCAGGGATCAGCTTGTTAACTTGGTTGTTATTGTATGAAGACAAAATAAATTTTATTAAAAAAATTAAACTCAAAAAGAGAAGTATATATTTTAGTAAATTTTTCTGTTAAGTATGTTAAGTTAGTGAATATTATGATCTAAATCTAGCAGTCCTAAAATGGAATAAGGTGATTTTTGAGAACGCCTATGATTCTCAAAAGAATTAGAACAAATCCACTCTAGATCCTTTGGCATCCTTTTTGAGATGCCCATAAGTTATATTTATTTCAAATTCACCTAATTTTTGATTTTAAATTTGGTTCTTGGATTTGACAATCCTGCAATTTCAGATTTTTTAAGTTTTCTATGATGTCTATGATTTGTTTGACATACAGTAAATCTCAAATTGTACATTAGAATCCCACATTTCTGACTCATTTATCCTGCATTTGTTTGCTATGTTTTGTCTTTTGTTAGTTGAGTTATCTGCCCAAGAGATTCAAATATGACAGTTTAAATAAACTAATAAAAGTCAAATTAAATGATTGTTTTCTTTAAATATTTAATTTTCACTCAGCAGTCACAGCCCATACCAGATTCCAATTGGACTCCCACAGGGGAGGCAGGTTGGGCCTGGAAGGCCATGTACACAATAGGCGCAATATGGACCAGATAGTTGAGAGCAGTGGCTAGGAGGCGCCAACTCCCAGTATGGGGCACAACTTGGTTGGCCAGCCCCAATAATGTGATATAGACAAACCCCAACTTACTGAAGTCCTAGGTAGGAGGTGCGTTGGGAAGGGGTGGAGTAGTAGGAATCTCCTTCATAGTAGGCAGCAGATCCAGATGGTGAGGGTGAAAGTACTCCAAGTCAAGAGCACAGGGTGGTTTGACTGGAGCAGCAGGAGTGTAAACAGGAGGATAAGGACATGCAAGTTTGTATTGTGCTGTGGATTCACAAATAGATGCAAAGAGAATAATTAAATTTGAGCAAAAATAGACAATTCCTACAATAAGGTAATGATTTCTGGGCATAAACTTGCTTTATTAAGATGTCAACAGTGAGGAGGACTCCCCCCTCACTACTTATACTTACTGGGGATTCTGTGGCCTTTTGTGCCACCAGGAAACTGATGGCATCAATTTGAGTGGAATTTACAATTTTTAACGGAATTTGGTACTTGGGCAAGGGGGTGAGAGCTCATTGATTGGTATAACATGAACCTTTCTTGAACTGCAGCATGCCGCGGTGCCACAGTTATTTATAGGTCCTGCAAGTGATCAAGCGCCTGATTGTGTAATCAAACAATTGTTCTCCTGATGTACCATTTCCTGATAGGTGAGTGGCCCAAATTTGATAATAGGCTCAAAGCCAGGGATTCAAGGCTTGTGTGCCTCTCAAATCCCAGGCTATTTTCTAGTCAAAAGGGGGTTTTCTTGCATGGAAGATACTTTGTGTGGGTTCCCACACTGTGAGTTTTTTCACCTTTAGGCAGACCAGCTGACTTTCCAGGGCAATCTGGGCCCTGATACAGCTGAGTTGCCCGCAAAAGTTAATCAAAATTTGGACCAAGGATTTGACAATCCCACATTTTTATGTTTAGGTTCTGAATTTACAGTATATTAATCAAAATATTCTAATATAAACTACATCTTATTCTATTCATTCTTGTCCTTTATATTGAACTGTTATCTTACTCAATCAAATACCAAACTCTAATTGGTTCAGATGCAACAATGATAGCAGCAGTAGGTTCACAACCTATCTAAAAGAAAAATTCCCCCAAGAAAGGACAGATTACGGGCCGTATGGCTACTCCACACCAGGGAAAATTCCTTCCTATCCCTGATAGTGACATCCCCAATGGATACATTATATACCAGGACCAGTTGGTACTAACAAGCATTTTCAATTATCTCTATCTAGGGCAATGTGACACCAGTGTCATGCCACCACAGTTGGACCTCTTGCAATGTATGCTGAATCTCCAACTTAAATCCTTCACAGGTGGCGTGGAGGGGGCTGACATTGTCAGCTGGCTTTACTTCACATAAACCCTCCCTGATATCTGCCAAGTACCTGAGCCCATGTAGGTTTCCACCGCTTCTGGGCGGCTTATGGGGCCTGCCGTGGTATGGTTCACCAACTGAGCCAGTCAGGAACACAAAGCTACTTGGACCACCTTCAGGGACGCCACCAGATCCCGCTACAGAAAAACCTTCCTGCCTATTGTAGTAGGGATTCCTCTACTTGAATCAAGAAGAAAGACAGTGCCTCTGAGTACATTGCAGCCTGGTAGCAAGCCCTTGATGCCGCTCCTGAGGCTATCACTGACAGAAATGCAATGCTACTCACCCTCATTGTCAATGGGTTCAAGCCTCATATCTGTAAGTGAGTTCCTGTAGGACACTGCACCTCTGTCAATGATTGCTACAAGGCCATTGTAGAAGTTAACAATCAAGCCTTCATGGTATTCTGAAGGGTCACTAATTCTCCCTCCCAACCTCACCCTGTGCCTGGCAGGGCCTACAATCAAGTAGGCCGCCGCCAATCTTGCCAGCAGGAAAATGGGGCCAAGCGTCCCTGAGAGGGGGGCTTCAGTTGGCCCAGATCAAAGGCTCAGGAGAAGCCAGGGGCTGTAGATACAAGAGGTTCTTTATCCCTGACTGACACACACTCCTAATCCCTCCTTGCCAAGAATCCCTGCAACTACAGCGTACTCAAAGTGGAGACCCTAGATGCATTCCAAGTGCACAGTGATACCCTGCCCTCCAAGACAGTTGTTAATCAAATAAAATCACCCCCTTGACCTACCCCTTTTGTTTCTGTGGGAACACCCACAAGCTTTTGGTAGACACTGGGGTCAACCACACCATGGTCAACCAGGAATTCACAGATTCTCAGCAACTAGATTGAGTGCCTAGTCAATTGAAGACAGTACATGTAGGTGACTCCCGCAGAGTAGCTAAAACCCCAAGACAGTACCCTTCTCTGTAATAATGGGGAACAGCAAGGCTAAGCTCTCTGGGCCAACAATGGTTAGACTCAGCCACAATGTTATTGCTGGCCTTAACTGGCTCCAGCACAATTGTCCATACATTGACTGGGACACCACTGTGATTACACTCAACAGGAACGGGGTAGGTTTCCAAATCTACCCTATCAAAATGAACAAGCTACTTCATGACACCATGTTTGTACAAATCACGGAGACTGGTACCTATGATTTCAAAGGGGGGAGCTGGAATTTAACCAGTGCTCAGTTGAGGTCATCTGCTATGAACCCACTACACCTCCCCCTCAGTCATAGCGCCTCTAGAACTAGTATCACTTCTTGAGGAATACAAGGATGTCTTTAGCAAAATGCTAGATCAACTGCCCCCTCCAAGCAAAATACAACATACTGTCCAGTTACAAGGATTGCTGCCAAAGGCACAACCCCTCTATTACTTGACGCTCAAGGAATACAAGACTCTCTCCTAACACCTTGTGGACACGCTCAATAAGGAGCTCATTTGCCCCTTGTTCTCTCCATACGGGGCAGCTGTCTTTTTTGTAGTCAAGAAGGATGGATCCCTTTGTCTGGTAACCAACTACCGCACCTTAAACAAGGTGACAGTCAAAAACAAGTACCCCTGCTGTCAATTGACAACCTATTTGACACACTTGTGGGTGCAAAGGTCTTCAGTAAGATTGATCTCACTGCAGGGTACAACCAGGTCTGCATTGCACCAGGGGACAAGGTAAAAACTGCCTTTTGAACACACTATGGGTTGTTTGAGTGCTGTGTAATGAGCTTTGGAATGACCAACAATCCCTCTACCTTTGCCATGTTAATGAACAAAGCATTTGAAGATATGATTGAAAAGTGTGTTATTGTGTACCTTGACAACTTTATTGTCTTCAGTCAAGACCAAACAATACATCTCTAATAACTTTGAGCTGTACTCAACACTCTTTGTAAACATCAGTTAAAGACCAATCCTTCAAATGTGAATTAATTTGATTGGAGCTTCTCTTGAGCAACTTGAGTTATTGCTGATATGTTCAAAGCTACAGATAGATGTTATCCTTGCCAGTGTACTCTACCTAATTCTATGCAAGAGCACTACAGACTACAATAGAATAGAACTTTGAAGATAATTACGTTTATTGAAACTGTAGTACAATCTAGCCAGCGGCTGCAATCTATCCAGGTGTAACTAAGAGCTTGTTATCATCCTTTTGGGTGTCTTTATCAATATATACTGCAACAACCCTTGTTCTTGTCTTTTCAGACAGTTCTCAGTGGCTACCTTTGCAATAGGTCCATCTTTGCTGACTGTGCCTATCCTGATTGGTTGTCCTTGGCATGTGTGCTGCTACTGGTCTTAGCAAGACTACATGGAACTTCAGCTACAGCCTATGCTCTTTTTGAGCTATCATACTGACAGTTATCAATTGGCTGTATCTTATGTGCCTATTATGGCACAAGGAAGCTACGCCGTATTTTGTTGGCATTTAGAAATGGTCCCAGTTCTATCCCTCTACTTTAGGAGGTAGAATTCTGATACTCCTGCTTTCCATTATTAGGGCTTAATCAGTTATCTTTTTCTGGCTGACAAGTCTTCTGCTTATCAATTTAATAGTTCAAATTTAGGATTAACTGCCATATAATAGCAGACCCAATCCAATATCAATTTGTGGATTATCCGCTGTATAATACTGACCCAAACTGTTAAGGAACCAATTATACACTGCAATTCTGACCCAGACTTGGTATTTCCTAGCTTCTTGCACATCACTTTTTTGATATACACATATACGCCTTTCAGGCTGAGTGAGACTGAGTGGATACAACGTTCAGTGGGATGGAATGAGAGATAAATGGGTTATTATCTATTGTTTACACGGTGTATAATCATTGCTAATCACTATATTGTCCAATAATTATACAGCGTAAAATTGCCATATCAATTATAATTAACTAGTGATTATACGGCGTATAATCACTACACTTATTAGAATGATAATCTATTGATAATGCAGTAGTTTTTAAAGCTATGGCAACAACCAAAAATACCTCAGATTTAAACAAAATGATTTCAGATTTGAACAAAATCCAAGTTGTGCAAGATTCAGGATTCAAATAATTTAAAAAAAATTGGTTGATAAATGAACTGTCAAATAAAAAACTAAATTTCACTAGCCCATCATACAAAATTATATCAAATATCAAGAAGTGTTGTTTAAACCATAAACAAAATGAACTGACGCAACAAGTGAGATGAATGGATGCTGTTTTGGAGTATATTATAATCCAATCAGGATTCATATAAGGCACCAACAGAAGGATTAAAATGAACTAAAATTTGAGCAATCAGGAATTGATATTACACAAGCACAAAACAAAATGAATTCATACAAGATATGTAGTATGAGCAGCCTAAAATAGAAGTATAACAGTTTAACAGCCAATCAACAGCTATCCAATTTAGGACCAGAGCCATTATATTAATTTTCATGGATCCTTATTTGTGTATAATGATTTTGAGAACCTTCCAAATATAGAATGGTGATTACAATAAAAATAAATCATAGAATTTTAAACTTCTACTTTTAGTGATTTTATCCTAGGTTTTATTGTACAATGGTTTTTAACAGCAATATCTTTGATGGCACCAGCAGCCAAGCCAATAGTAGCCAAGCCAGCTTCAATGGAGTCAAGGCTCAGGGCATGGAGGCATCTGTCTATACCCAAGCCTTTGAGGAAGATAACAAGGAAGCTGACCTGTACCTGACCTCTGACTCATATGGCTTTGACTTGTTCAACAGTCACCTAGTATCTAGCTATGCCCCTGCCCCTGCTCCTGTACCCACCCCCGCACAAGCTGCCCACCAACCAATTAGGATGTCAACCTTGATTTGGAACAACTTCCTGCCACCAGCCAACCTGCCCCCCTACAGCCAATCAGGCTTCAGCTTCTATGGCCCAGCGCCCCAAGCAGCAAATCATCACTGCCCAAATTCATCAGGAAATTGTAGCACTGAACCTACAGGGTCTGTCCTGGGATCAGATAGCCAGCCAATTGAAATTCACCTGGGCTACCATCATGCAAGAATTCAACAGCCTGATGAACAGGGGGGATCTTATTGGGACAGCCAAGAAGCCCAAGAAGGCCCCCAAGTCCTAAATCAGCAAGGTCTGCCCAATAATGCTTGACCTCCTTCATTGGGACCCCAAGCTTCCCTTGACCCAGGTCCAGAAGCAACTTGCGCACCATGGCATTTGGGTGTCTGAGCGCATGGTGCAGCTCTGGATGTATGGGAAGGTGGCTTCAGTACGGGCTCTTACCAATGTTACTGGCAATCAATGGGATGGCAGTAAAGATTCACCATATGATCATTCCATCAAGTCCACCCTGGTCCAATGCTTGACCAGTCTAACAGATGACATCATCTTCATCTTCTACTACAAGCTATCAATAGTTTTTGATGATTTTGACAAGCAAGGAAGAGCTTCCATCCAAAAAAGAAGGAATAAGTTCAAGAAGGGAACTTTTGTTGGTGCATTTATGGCTGTTTTAGCCAAGGTTTCTGTCTATTATTGGACAAACCCATATTTCACTAATGGCTACAAGTACAGCCACATCCTCAGTGGATTACTTGACTCCTGAGATGGCTCAAATTACAAGCACCAGGTTTTCTTGAGCCACCAGATGAAGGGTAGCTCCACTGCCCTCAAGGTCATCCAGGGACGCAGGCACAGGCCTCAGTCTAACCTGCTGGCCATGCAGACATCCATTTGGGTGATGTCATGTTCTTTAACATTAGAGACACAGTACAAGAGTGTTAACCTCAGGCTTTTAATGATCTTTATCTTGGGGTCCTTAACCACAAGTATCTCTTTGGTTTTCAGATGGTGGCTGATTTGTTTGCCAAAATTTTCTTCTGTGTGAATATGGGCAACTAATCACAGAAGGATCAGCTCCCGCCCCATGCCACTTCCACCTACCAGCCAATCACAACAATGACCAATAAGGAGCACCATGAGTGGTATACAGTGGCCATCACACAAAATCCTCTGCCTCCACCCCTGCCACCCCCACCTTCCAGCCCCACCCACCCAATCACAGACCCCCCAAGCAAGCACCGGCTCTACTCCTTCCTTCCTGCACTATTCTGCCTACTAGGCATCTCTCTTCCCTGCCCCCTAATAAACTCCCTGTCACCAAACATTTTCTATTTATATTATCTTTATTCTGAATTTCAATTGTTCATGTTCTCTTTTTTTATAGTTGGTTTTATTCTTTATGCTCAGCTTATTTCTATAAAATCATATATTTACTATGCCATGTATCTAGATCTAGAACACAGTTATTTTTAGCACTTAAACACAGCCCCTTGTGAAAATATTAACAACAATTTGGTGATCAGCTAAATTTGAATTAGAAAATTATAGGTTAATTGCGTTTAGATAAAGTTATTACTGATCTAAATTCAAAAGCTTAATGATAAACTTTAAGCCAATCAGAAGCCAGGTGATAAAGTGATTGTTGTGACATAAAGAGTTATTCAATAATTCTTTGGTGCATGTGCGCTAATTAATATGATTGGCTGGTTAATTTGCCATTGTGTGCCATTGCTGCTGTGGCAAGTTGTTGATGGACTAGTGCTCTATCAGCTGCTGGGTTAGCACTAGTCCATCAACAACTTGCCACAGCAGCAATGGCGCACAATGGCAAATCAACCAGCCAATCATATTAATTAGCGCACATGCACCAAAGAATTATTGAATAACTCTTTATGTCACAACAATCACTTTATCACCTGGCTTCTGATTGGCTTAAAGTTTATCATTAAGCTTTTGAATTTGGATCAATAACAAATTTATCTAAACACAATTAACCTATAACTTTCTTATTCAAATTTAGCTGATCACCAAATTGTTGTTAATATTTTCACAAGAGGCTGTGTAAAGTGGCAAAAATAATATGGTAATTAAGGAAACAATGCCAACACAAAGCAAACAACACATATTGAGTTGAGCATAAAATATATACACAGTGAGTAAAAAATGGGATAATGTAGTAAATGGGAAAACAAACAGGAATAAACAAAGAGGCAATGGTATCAGAACAATACAGATTTCATTGGGGGTAAAAGCTATAAAAACATATGGAAAGGTTAGTAAAAAATCATATGAGATAATTGGAGAAGCTGCTAAAGGACTATAAAGGCCGCAAAACATAAAAATTTGAGCCTGGGAGTCAAACCCACGCCCTTCTCTGTAAAGCAAAAACGCAGGTAACCGCGCAAACCCGCTGGGGGATTCAAACTGCCCACAAGCCACCAGGGCAGGTGGAAACCAACTCTCAAAAGAGAGATTGGTTTTAATCTGCTTTTAATAACAAAAGCTGTTGATACAACCCGGGCCAGTTCACAAACTGGCCTAGGGAGGTTAGCGGCCCTAACGGTAGCAGGGCCACCAGCTCCTATGCCATAAATGAGCTGGGTGGCTCCCAACCAACAATAAATGATTTTTGCTGGGTTGTTCAGCAGATCCAGTATCAACTGGGTCTGTTGAATAACTTGGCAATTTAACCAGTCCCAGTTCCAACCCAGCCAACCAGTTCCCCTGAAATTAAGGCTCCTGTCCCCATCCAACCTTGCAGTTTAAAACTCAATGTCACTTCACCCACTGATGTCATGAAGCATCATCTGCAGGAAGATGTTTCAGTTTCCCCTACCAATCAAATAAATCCTGCCAGAGAAGATTCCCAAGCCATTAAAAACCCCACAATGCCTGCAGCTTCAAACTGTTTCATTGGGTTAGGAATAGAAGAAAAGCCAATCAGTCAGGAGTATCCACCAGCAAATAATAATCCCTCTACCCAGAAGCAAGTCCAAACTGCCAAGCAATCTCAGCCTCTAATGATTAAGCCAGATATAATTAGTCACCAATTAGCTTCCAGCAATCTGACCAATCACAAGATGAAACCAGATGAGCCAAACCCAGACCCCGGAACTCCCCCCAGCCATGAGTCAATCAACCAATCCAATGGCCAAAGCTCAGATAACTTCCCTCCATCAACCCAGTCTAAGATTCTTGGGACCATATTCCCTGTTCTCAAGAATTCCACCTTCATTCCCAAAGTACCTACAACCAAAGGTTGAACTACTAGAGCACTCCAAGGAGCTGCCAGTAGTTGCTTCCAAGGAAGACCAGATGAGTGGTATAAAACCCACTTCCCTACAATCAAGACAGACGCAGACAATGTTTAATAAAGTATATGGTCCATAGAGTAGTCTTTGCCTTCCTTCCCCATATTCTTTTATCACTTTGAACAATCCCTTATCAACCAGCTCAGTCCCCAGCACTTCCATTAGTAGAAACCGTAGAACCTATTACCATGGACTACCAGCCAGGGCCCAGCCCTGGACAGACCAGCAACTACATCCCTCCCACTCCTCTTCCAATCCCTCAACCCTCTACTGAGGTTATCCCTTATGATCAGAGCAGATATGGAATGGTCATTCTGACCATTCTTAGTCTTGCTGAGGTTGTAATGCCTCACCTTGGTGCCTACTGTCCACTTGCAGCAGGTATGCTGTTCTTGTCTTGCTCCTTGCCCTTCCTGTATTAGGCTTTAGTGTTGCAATATCCTGAAGGGTGGACTCCTCCCATGTTGCCTTGGTATGATACTACACCCGGCCATGACAAGGACCTTGACTCAGTAATTGCAAAAACCAAAGACATTGACCACAAAATCAAATCAAAAGTCAAGGCCGCTGTCCTTACTAGGGATAAAATAGACAAGGTGTCTTCCAAGGTACTTATGGCCAAGATGCCAGACACCCCCAAAATGACAATCAAGCAACTTCTAAATGTCCAGAAGACAGTTGTGGAGGGCCTCCAGCTTAAGTCCTTTGCCCTCTCTGCACCGTCTGTCTGGGTTGACAACCCTGAGATGTATGTACATCTCAATCCAGCCAAGCAAGCAAGAACTGAGGATACAAAACTTCCCGCTCAACTGCTTGCGCCAAGAATGGCCAAGCCAGCCAAGGCTGAGGGCAAAGAGGAAACACATAAAGGTAACCTAATAATCAAAATTAATAAAAATTTCCAAATACTTACCTTTTTTAGAAAACATAAATGGTGAAATCTGCCAGGTCATGGTCCATTTTGTCCCTGTCACATTCTACTCAAACTATGAAAATTGTGTGGCAAGGCAGCTGTTTCTGACCCCCCCCTGTTTTGTGCAAGCTAGAGAACCGTGTTCATGGTACCTTTTCAATGTCCTGGGAGGCATTAGCCGGGCTGACACATGGCAAGGGGGCATCTGAGTGGGCAGTTACTACCTACAAAGATGCCCAATTGTCTGCCTGGACCCAGTATCTCTTAGTGGAGTTTACTCTGTAAACTCCATTGAGCTTGTTTGGGACATCCTGGAGACGCTCCCATTCAAGATCATACTGGAGATGGGCCAAGCCCATGTGGCTGCTTGTTTCTGCTACCCCTAGGAGCATATACTCTCTTACCTATTGGAAAACTTTGGGTGTGAGGTGTCAAAATTGGCTGTTGCGGACGCAACAGCTGTAAAGAAGACCAAAATCCTCCTTGCCAACTTTGGGCTAGCATGGAGTGCCAACAAAACAGGGGTCCCTCCAGCAATGGATCTTATCTTTGCTAAAACAAAACATGAGAAGAAGATTAGTACTGTGTTCAATAAGCTGTGTGATTTTACCAAAGCCTTTGCCCAGCAAAAGCTTCACCTTGTGGTTTTTTTGGGGGGTTCCTCTTTTACTTTGAGATGGGTTCAAACGTCAAGGACCTGGACAGGGTCCTTCTTGGGATTGACAAGGCCAGATTCTCCTTTGATGGGAAGAAGGTCTCCCCCAGGTACAACTCAATTGACCATGTGATACAGGACGCCCTGGTCCTGGCTGAAATTCACAGCTATGCAGCACCGCCAGAGAAGTTGCTGCTTCACTCCCACCTGACTGTACTCCCTTTTACCAGCCGCCGTTAATATTTCAATCAGGGTGTATCCACCATCTACAGTGTGGCAGTGGAGGTTGTGCGCCACCTCTATTGCCAGGTGGGTATATACCAAAGAACCCATTACAGGTGCTCTTAAAACTCTCTTTTCCAATAAATATATTTACATTTTAGATTATTTTTATTTATAATAATTTTTATAATTTTTATTTTTGTAATCAAGTTTTGCAAAATAAATCCCAGTTAAGGTTTTCATAAAAGCAAAATAATATATAATAATAAAATATACCTATAAGTTGCACACTATCCATTTATTTTTCTTTAATCTCATTTTTATATTTATTTATTAAGAGTGATATAAATATATTTGTGTAATCCAGTATCAAGTGTTTGGGATAGCTTCAGATACCATAATAAAAAATTAATATAAAATCAATACATTACAAACCTTCTTTGATGGTCTCACTGAATGTGATTGTGGGGTTAGAAGACTCTAAATATAAAATGATAATTTATAAATCTTAAATAATAAATTATAGAATGTAAAAAAGTCAGACACACTAAGCCTTTAATTGATTGGTTGTTTGGCAAGGTACACACAGATGAACAAATCAGTTTGGCCATAGAATTTTGCCATGGTCTCAGCTGGGAGGGTGTGGATCCTGGCCTGCAGCAAATCAAAGAGATCCTTGGTCCTAGTTGGGGTCCCTTGCTTGATGACTTGCTTGAGTCACCCAAAAACTTCCTCAATGGGATTCAAGAAGGGCAAATAGGCAGGAAGGAATAGAAGGCCAAATTTGCTGTGGCCAATTGCTGGGGGCCCACTGCAATGCTGGTGTCAATCATTGGGAATTCTTTGAGAATATTGGCCACCTTGTGCAGACCAATATTATCCAGCACAATAATATTGGTGAAGTCCAGGCTTGTGCGCCTCAGGTGCTCCTGGACCAATTGGAGGAATGATAGGAAGATACGGCTGTTGTGGGAGCCTAGTATCATTTGATAGAGCTCAATCCCCTTTGGACCAAGGAGAGCCACCATCAAATAGGCTGTGGCGCGGACTGCAGCACACCAAGCCACCCCATCATTTGAGCCTTTGGGGACATAGCCATATGCATTACACATAGACAAGGCAAATGCTGATTTGTCAATATAGTAAAATTTGACTGTTCCCTTGGCTTTGAGGGCAGTGTACGCTTCAGCGTATTTTTCTGGGTTTTGACATTGGTTGGACTGTTTCTATTATAGGGAGATACCCCAAGCTTTTTCCAGGAAAAGCACATTCCCTTCACCAGATGATAGTAAAAAGAAATTGAGGCCTCAACCCCAAAAGTAGATTTAACCATGGCCTGTATATTTTCCAGTTCAAGATGGCAATCTTGGGTTATCCACTGGTGGATTGCCCATTTGTGCTCCTTGGTGAGCATGGTGGACACGTGCAGGGATTTCTCCGCAGCAAGAACATGCCAGTATTGATGAACTTATTGAAGGTCTTTGAGGCGTACTTGGGATCCACCTCAACAAGAGTTGCAGCCGTCTTGTAGTCAACAAATTCCTGCATTAGCTTGAGCAGGATAATAAGTTTGATATCAGGGATGCGCTTCTGAGCAGGCTTTGCGGGAGTTGGTGAATCTAGGTCCTGATTGGTGATAGACTTGCAAGGCATGGGCACCTTGTTGTAGAAGGCTGCAACCTTTTTTAACACCACCTGTCCCTCATCAGTTCTGTAGAACTCAGGCTCCTTGTCCTCTTCCTGATTGCCATCACTGACGTAAGGCTCATAGATAGTGTAAAATAAAGGCTTAACTTTCTCCAGCATGGCTGACGGGACAAAATTCTAGCATTACACAGCGTCAAATACATACAAAGTAAGTTCTACCTCCTTGTTTCTAACTTTTTTGGTAATGGTGACCTTGGTGGGCTTCCAGATCAGCTTGGGGCCCAAGGGTTGATGCTACACACCCTAGCAGCTTGTGATCATTGAATCAGCTGTGTGTAAAGCCCCAGAAAATGAGGGAGTATTTTAGCAAGGTAGGGTACCAAGTTGGCAACTTGGAGCCCTGTGAGCGCCGTCACAATGGGGAAGACCGTCATCATCCATCTAAAGACCTTGGCGTGTACGTTAAATCTTCCAAAATTACTGGTGAAGTACGTAAGCACGTAGAATACAAAGGTGTATATTGCTACGTGCTGGGTGGAGCAGGGCAACACCAGCGTGGGCCAGGGGTACGTCTCACAGGAGTTTAGCTGTGCGGGCTCCTTGTAGAAGTACTCATCAGGAAGTTTATTGTAGGGCCCATGCTGGTGGGTATATTGGTGGTCCCCAATCCCAAGTCAAGCTGTGAGTACAGTTGAGAAGATCAAGTGGTTCATCTTCTGGTCCTGGGAAAGGGCAGACAAAGCTTAGTGTCTTAACTTTCTGTAGAGTAAAAGTTCTGGTTTTGATTTATGTGATACTATTAAGGGGTAATTTCACTCAATCATAGCACAAACTACCATCAAGTGATTGAGATTTATTATATACTATCATCCTTAGTGGGGCATGAATAGTACAAAGCATTGGATAGGGAACCCCAAACACTTGGTGTTGTTTGGGATTCCCATTTGGGATTGGGATGGGAGTGGTTTGGCAGGCAATGAATTGTTGTCCTTGGCATTGCATGGAATTGGAGCATCTTCAGGCACATTTATGCATTTCAATTCAACTTTTGCAGTTGATGCATTAATTGTAGTGCTGGGCTGCTTGTCAACCCCCTCCAAATTTGGTAAATTCCAAATTTGGGCAGAAGTTCCCCCTCCATTTGGGTTTGGGGAAATTGCCTTTTTGGGCTTCCCCATTTGGCAGCCTGGGTGGGGGACTGGTTGGTGGTGGTGAGCGGGGCTGGGAGGCTGGCAGGAGCAGGCAGGCGGCCAGCCGCGCGGCCTGCAGACGGGGTATAAACCCTGTCTGAATTAAAAACTTTATTTTTAATTTGTGTTTTCTGGCCTTGGCTTCCCGCGGCAGTTTCCCCAATAAGGGGGAACTGCTGCCATTTTTTATTTTGTTTTTTACAATTAATTGTACACAAAATATTATTCTGATCCACAGTGTTGTCAGGAATATTCCTGACACTGTGTCAGTGCAGTGTCACTATTGAACTCTCCTCTCCTGTCTCCTTCTTGAGTAGGCACTTGGGTTGCATTAACTCTGTTCTTTGACTTGCGGGGCAACCGCAACTGCAGAGCACAACAGGTGCATTGTCACTTTGTTGTTGTATACCTTTCCTTTTAAAATTTAATAAAGTACTGAATAAACCTTAATTAAGTCACTCCTTAATTTTAATTTTTGCTTTTATCTGAATATGGATATTTGATTAATATTGTTTCCCCCATATCCCAATTATAGATTTTTTATTTCTTATTTATTGTTTTTGGTTTTACAACGCCCATTTTAGAACACCTAAAATATTTTCCACCCATTTTCCCAAATTTTACGCCAAATTAAGCACCCAACACAATATTTTTAAAATTTATGTCTTGGATTGTGTGTCTTATTTTATGTACCTTGATATCATTATTGAGCACAGTTCATTGCACACAACATTTGAGTGATTTTGTTTACATAGTGAGTTGCTATTGTGTTTTGGTTTTGGGTTGAGATTTGAATCACTGTGTTTGGGTGTATTTTGTCACCAATTCACATAGTAAACATATGTACACCAAAAGTCAACTCATACCATTTTTTTTGTGAATCAATGTATTTCAGATTGCATTTTGAATAGTTTTGCTTTTTGCATGAGCACTCCTTTGCTATGTTAACCCATTTTGTCCATTAACGCCAAAAATCTCTGTAAAAGAGTGTATATTTTAGCCTGATAGTTGGATTTTTTAAATCTGAAATCATTTTGTTTAAATCTGAGGTATTTTTGGTTGTTGCCATAGCTTTTAAAACTACTGTACAGTGTGTAACTGATAAAGATCTGAGTGTGATGATTAGCCTAATCATTTGTGGTCAATCAGCCTAATCTCACAGCTTTTATTATTGGGTCACACCATATCTGCCCAAGGAATAAAGCACAAGCCTTCCAAAATAAAGGAAATTACCAGCATACCACCTCCCATCAATGTGGATCAGGTGCACATGTTCTTGGACATGGTTAAGTACGTGGTGAAGTTCATCCCTAACTACAGAGAACTAATTACACCTCTCACTGAGCTTTTAAACACAAAGAAGAGCTTCCACTGGACACCATCTAGAGACTAGGCCTTTGAGATGTTGAAGAAAAAAGTACAATTACACCTGTATTGCAATTCCTAAATTGGAATTGCCAATACAAACTTGATACTAATGCCTATGGCAGGGCCATAGGGGGAGTACTAGAAGTGGAAACCAATGAGGGTGCCTTCCTTCCTGTGGCCTAAAAATCCAGTAAGTTTACTAGCTCAGAGCAAAACTACCCCTAAACAATAAGAAGCTAGTAGAAATTGTGCATTGTGTCGAGAAATGGCGCTGTTACCTGAAAGGGGCTCTGTTCCCACCCCCCATCCTACCAGACCACAAATCCCTTCATTACTTCAATACTCAGTTGCACTTGACACAGCACCAAACAGGATGGGTTGAGAGCCTGTCTCTGTACCAGCTACACATCAATACAGATCTAGAAAGGAACTTGTCACAGCTGACACTCTCTCTAGGCCGTACTAGCATCCATCACAGGGGATGCTGGATTAGACCCAGACTGGACCCTGCTTTACCTGCACCCTGAGGCCACCTGTTACAATGCCCTCAACTCTTTTACCATTTCCAAACTGAAGGACAATGAAAGCCAATCACCACTAATGCTGGCAACATCTGTTGTTAGGCAGAGACAAGTGAAAAGATGCCTTACTGTCAGGGATCCCGCCTGTGGGAGGGGGGGTTCCTGGGAACTTGCAGTAGACAACCTGTGGGTCCTGCAAGTAGGGCCCACCACAAGATTGGTGCTGACTTTACAATATGAGATAACAATCTTCCCAGAAGGGCCCAGGGTTTGCTTGCAAGTACCATTGAATCAATCAGGCCGGTGAGAGTTATATACATCACCCCAAATATTTGAGTGTAGGTGGATTCATTGGCTGTAACATATTCTTGCAGGCGGTTGGGCCTAAGGATGAGAGTTGGTGTCATTGGAACCAACTATGTGGGCAGGTAGTTGTACTTGTTGCGTAATAGCAGAGGAGGTCTGGTGATCTTAGTGCCTTCTCTGTAAATGGTCTCCATCTCTCTAGCTCTAGCCTCTGGGCCGTAGATTAGGATTTCCTCTAGGGTGAACACTAAATATTCTGGATTGGGTGGGTATTCTGTGAAATTTACTGGGCTGTAGGGAGCTCCTAGTGAACAATATAGTTTGGGTGGCTGGTCTTAGTTTCTTGGGGTGGATAAGTGAGAGGCATGTAACCACAGGAGTTGGTCTGCAAATGAAATAGAACTAAAATCAAGTAGGGGATAACTTGGCTGAACCAAAGGTTTATGTCACTTCTTTTCAAGAATAGCAATGGGTAACTTCCTGAAGGCCCAGGGTATAAAGATACCCATCTGCCATGGAGAAACTTTTAAAAATTTCTTTGGGCCTGGTGCTACTGTCTACCAGATTTTTACAGCCCTCAGCGGCATCCATTGCAGGAGTTATTTCATTGACACGTTCAAACTGAGAGAACTCAAATTTCCATTTCAGGCTATAGGATTTGTCATCTTTAGGTGGCCTGCATTCCACGGGAAGTTTCTTTGCTTACTCCACCGCAGTGGCCTGAGTTATTCTGGGATCTTTGGCTTGGCCTGTACTTTCATTGATTGGTTAACAGGAACCTTTGACGTGGGGAGACTTGATGCAGATAATTTTAGTTCATCAAGCCTTAGGAGATTCTCAAAAGTCAAATCCTGCTCTGGTTTGAGCCCAAAAATCTGTGGGTGGCCAGGCAGCTGGTTCTGCGGGCTGGCAGCCTGCAGGGTATTTGGGTTCAAATCTCGTAGTTGAGATTTTCATATGAGCATGGTCAATAGGAGTTTGTCACTTGTGACATCATCCCCTTCTCTCCTGTTTCCCTCCTCCTTCCCAGCTATCTTGTCCAAGTATTGCTGTATGGCTCCATGTGTGTTAGGCAGGTTGAAGGCAGGTTCCCAGGTGCTTTCTTTGGGGGGAGTAACCTAACCATTTGGCGTAGTACTGTGGGGTCTTGTAGTGGAGGCAGTGTCCATGGATGTACTCCACTTCATATTTGGTTGTGCGCCCCTCTTGGATGAGCAGGGGGTTGGTCTTGATCTTCTGGTGGGGAAGGGAGGTTCCTTCTTTCTTGAATAACAATGATTGATGAAAGACATTGTGGATTTTCCAAGTAGGTGGCAGTTCTAATTTGTACAACACTTCTCCTATTTTCTTTACAATCTTGTAAGGGCCGCAGCAGCAGTGAGCTAGCTTCCTACTGGGTACGTGTAAGGGGACGTTCCATGATTTGAGGTAAACTTTGTTGCTTATCTCTAGAGGTTTCCCAGGGGTCTTTTTCTTGTTATCAAACGCCTTGTAGGTCTTGACAGCGCGGGTTAGGTTCCTAAGGCAGGTTTCTTGGGTGACATGTATTTGTTCAATCCAGGTCCGCCCCACAGTATTCTGTTCCTTGCTGCTAATGATGGGGTCCCAGGAGGGGTCAACCCCGTAGTTGGCCCTGAAGGAAGAAATACCCAGAGATGTGTGGTCTTTGCTGTTATAGACGTATTGTGCCATGGGTAGCATCTCTGCCCAGTTGTCTTGATCCTCTTTGGTGTAGTATCAGCTGTATTGTTCCAGGATTTGGTTGACCTGTTTGGTTTTTCTGTCTGTCTGTGGGTGGTGGTAGAAGGTTGACACACAGTGTTTTATTCCAAGGTCCTTTATCACTTGTTTCTGGTAATGAGAGGTGAGCTGGGGTCCTCAGTCAGTGATGATTTCTTCTAGTATGCATGTTGCATCAAGATGCGGTCATGCAAATGTCTGGCAGTCTCAGCTGCCGTGCAGTGGGTAGTAATTGGGAGGAAATAGGATATTTTGGTGAAACAGAAGACCATGACTAGGATTGTGTCAAAGGCTTTCAAAGGGGAGAGTTCCACTATGTAATCCATTGATACTGAATTCCAGGGTCCAGCAGTAATGTCCAGAGGTCTTAGCAATCCTTCTGGCTTTGAGCAATGTGGCTTGGTTCTTCTGCAGGCTTTTCAACCATTGATGTAGGCTGTGTTGAAGATCCTGAATGGATTAGACTAAAGTTGTCCATCTAGGGATTAAGCAACAGAACAATTGCGCAATTGCGCTATTGCATCCTGATTCTACTAGTGATAAAGACGTTTAAAATGCCTCTAAAACAGGGGTTTAATTGGTCTTAAAATGCGCACAAGGCACAGGCTTCACTTCCGGGATTATAAATAGAACAACAAAGTTATTTATATCTACCTCCTTAAGGAAAGCTGTGTGGACGTGGTTGTTCTCTTGCGCAGGACTTTTAGCTGTGCCAATACATTCTCCTTCATTAGGGAAGTCCTTCTGTCTGTGCCTCCCTGCCTCTGGTGGCAATTCACCCACCTCACTCTATATAAGTGCACTACTATCTAAATAAACACCAGTTTTGTCTTATTATCTTCTTATATTCTTCTTCCCTTACCCAGGCTGTCACTATACCACAACAGGTATAGTGTTAAGATAAAGAAGTAGTAGACTAAATATTTGTAGAAATCAGCACACAGGCTGCATATTTTACAACAGGCTGCTTCTTCCTTGTCCATACCTGGCCATGCCTAGTTCTGCTTGATACTTAGGAGGGATTTGTGTCTACTGGGATGGCCAGCCATCTCTAAATTGTGGTGGTCAATCATTATATTGGTAAAGGTTTGGCCTTTGGGTGCATATATTCTGTTGTGGAGCAGGAAGGTGGTGCCCTTCAGGGAGTAGCCTTTCTTTGAGTGATAGCAATCTGGGTCCTTTACCAGGGCTTGACTAGTTTGATTGAATAGGTGTCTTGTTGCTGGGCTCTTATCACGTTGTGTTTGCTGGCGGCAATCTTTAAGTAATTCAGTTGTATTCCTAGGCTGGCGGGATCTAGTAGTGTATGGGTGTTGCAGTCCTTGATTTCTGTGGAGGAGGGAATCAGGCTGGCTCTCCTGCTCAAGGCGTCTGGTACCATGTTCACCTTTCCTGGCTTGTAGTCTATGCTCAAGGTGTAGTTGGCCAGTTCTAAGGCCCATCTTGATTGATGTTGGTTAAGCTGACATGGTTTGAAAAATTAAACTAAGTTCTTGTGGTCTGTCAGAACCTTTACCAGATGTTCAGCACTGCATAAGTACCTGTGCCAATGCTCCAATGTCTTCATTATAGCTAGCATCTCCTTGTCATATATTGGGTAGTTCTCTTCATCTGGCAGCATCTTCTTGGAGTAATATGCTACAGTATGTAGCATACTATCTCCTCCTTCTTGAAGAAGGACCCCACCCACCACAAAGTTGGACACATCTATCTTGAGCACAAAAGGTTTAAATTGGGTCAGGCATGGCAAGGACAGGGGCAGACGTGAAAGCCTTTTTTGGGGGTTTCAAACGTGGAGATGCATTCATCAGTCCAAACAAATCCTCCTTCTCTGAGCAGAGCCTGGTCAGTGGCAGCGTTATAGAGGAATTTTTTATGGAGTATTGGCAATAGTTTTCTAACCCCAGGAAGCTTCTGACATCCTTTTGGCACGTAGGGGTAGGCCATGAGGTTATGGTGTCCACCTTGTACTTAGCCATTGAAAAACCTCCAGTCTTTACAACATAGCCTAGGAATTCCACCTCAGGTTGGAAGAATTCACATTTCTTAAGTTTTGTGTGTAGGTTGGCTTGGGAGAGTTTTCTCAGGATTAGGCCCAGGTGGAGTAGGTGCTCCTCATGGGTCTTACTATAGATGAGGATGTTGTCAAGGTAGGCCACACAGAATTGGTCAAGGTATTTGCCCAGGACTGTATTAATCATGCGCTGGAAGGTGCTAGGGGCATTGCATAGTCCAAACGGCATCACCAGGTATTTGTAGAGTCCATACCTGGTCTTGAATTCTGTTTTGTACTTGTTGCCTTCCTTGATTTGGTTTTGATTGAAAGCGTCTTGGAGATCAATCTTGGAATACACCTGAGCCCTGTCAAAACATCACACAAGTCATTAGCATTAGGAATAGGGTAGTGGTTCTTTATAGTTATGTTGTTCAGCTTCTGGTAGTTAAAGTACAGGCGCATACCACCATTCTTCTTGCCAATAAACAGTGTTGGCAACAAGTAAGGGATCTTATACACACTAATGAAGCCTTTCTTGGACATGTCCTTGATGTATGCTTTCAGTGCCAACTGCTCTTTGTGATTGCAGCTATAGATGGGGCCATGTTGGGTTTTGGTGCCAGGTAAGAGGCTAATTGTGTGGTCATACTCTGTGTATATGGGAGACAGGTTCTTCTTCCTTGCTAAAGATGTAGTTCCACTTCTCTAACAGAGCAGGTAGGGCCCCCCCACTGGGTTCCATTTTCAGGGTCAAGAGCGTCCTGGGGTTTTCTTTGGTTGGACCCAGATGGAACGGTGCTACATTGCAAGATTTTTCCCCCTTCAAGGCAACTGTTTGGTTACAGAAGTTTAGGATGGCGCTGTGCCCTTGGAACCAGAAGTCTCCCAGGATCAAGGGATGGGGAAGCCCATTCAGGATGATGAGAAAGCTGGGTAGATGTTCTGACCAATTTTCAATGTCAACTTGGTTTCACACCTGAATCCCAAGTTGTGAGAGCTATTTCCCATGATTAATTTGACACCTTCAGTGGTGGCCTTTAGTCCTAGGCCCTTTGCAAGGGTGGCGTCAATAAAGCTCTCCTCTGCTCCAGTATCAATGAAAGCTTCAACAGTCTGGGATGTTGTGAGTGTTTTTGCTTTGACTTGAATAAATTTGTAATACTGAGTGGATGTGTTTATTTGTGCCAAGGAAACTGTGGGACCACTCTTCTTGGGGCAAGCCTTAGTGAGGTGACCGGGTTTGTGGCAGTAGAAACACAGCCCTTTCCGGTAGTGGTGTTGTAATTCATCAGGGGACATTCCTGGTCTGTTGGGCGTTGGGGCTCAATTTGTGCACTGAGTATGAGAGGGGGCGCCTTCCTGGTTAAGGCTCAACCCTCTACACAAAAGGAGTAGTTTATCTAGGCCAAGCGTAGGGGGTGGTGCTTAAGGAGCTCCTTTAAGGCAGGACAGGCTCCTCGGTGGTACAGGATGGCTGATAACTTGTCCTTGAATTGGGTTCTGGCTTTGAGTTTCAGGAACTTGTTGGTGTAGGCTTTTAGAATGTGTGATCCTTGTCTAATTTATAGTAGGCTGATAAGGGTGTGATGGCAGGTGTCTCAGTTGTTGCCAGTGGCCATCAGTTCACTCTCAAATTGGGAGTAGTCCAGAAAGAACTTGCTGTCCTTGGCGGTGGCCTTCCTAAACCAGTCTAAGGCATTGCCAGAGAGCATGAAAGTCACTCCAAGGAGTTTCTAAGTGTCATTAGAGTATGAGTTTGTGTTGTCCTGGAAATGGAGACAGAGGACTGGAATAGCTCTTTGGGCTTATTCCAAGGTGAGCTTCCCCATCTGCGGCATGTCCACCTTGGTCGTGAACTAGTTGATTAAAATATTCTAGACTTGCAAAATTGGGGTTTTGGTCTTCTCAACGCCAAGCAGAGCATCTTTCTGTTCTGTACTGGTTTGGTGTTGGGTCGCTGATGCAATTAGGTTGGTAGCTAGATTATATACATAGCAAGCTGAAATCAATAAAAGTAGCATACAAGATACCCCAAGAGCTATCAATATCTTGGGGCCCAGGTTACCGTGTTTAAAGTAGATTGCCATAATTGCAGGGATCTAACCTGTGGGGGGCTCCTAGGAACTTGCAGGCGACCTGCCTGTGGGTCTGGCAGGGAGGGCCCACCACAAGATTGGGGCCAGCTTTACAATATAAGATAACAATTTGCCTAGGAGAGCCCAAGTTTTGCTGGCAGGTACCATAGAATATATCAAGCTGGTAAGAATGATGTACATCACCCCAAATATCTGAGTGGAAGTGGATTCATTAGCAGCAATGAATTCTTGCAGGCGGTTGGGCTATGGGGTGAGAGGCGGAGTCATTGGAACTGAATAGGTGGGCAAGTAGTTGTACTTGTTGCGGACTAGCAGAGGAGGTATGGTGATTTTGGTACCTTCTCTGTAAATGGTCTCTGTCTCTTTAGTTCTAGCCTCTGGGTTATAGATTGAGATTTCCTCTAGCATGAACTCCAAATATGCAAGGTTTGGAGGATATTCTGTGAAATGTACTGGACCTGAGGGATCTCCTAGTGGACAATATAGTTTGGGTGGCTGGTCTGCAGTTTCTTGGGATGGATAAGTGGGAGGCATGTAACCACAGGAGTTGGTCTGCAAATGAAATAGAACTAAAATCAAGTAGGGGATAACTTGGTTGAACCAAAGGTTTATGTCACTTCTTTGCAAGAATAGCAATGGGTAACTTCCTGGCGGCCCAGGGTATAAGTATACCCATCTGCCTTGGAGAAACTTTTACAAATTCCTTTGGGCCTGGTGCTACTGTCTACCAGATTTTTACAGCCCTCAGTGGCATCCATTGCAGGAGTTATTTCATTGACACGTTCAAACTGAGAGAACTCAAATTTCCATTTCAGGCTATAGGATTTGTCATCTTTAGGTGGCCTGCATTCCACAGGAAGTTTCTTTGCTTACTCCACCGCAGTGGCCTGAGTTATTCTGGGATCTTTGGCTTGGCCTGCACTTTCATTGATTGGGTTAACAGGAACCTTTGACGTGGGGAGACTTGATGCAGATAATTTTAGTTCATTAAGCCTTAGGAGATTCTCAAAAGTCAAGTCCTGCTCTGGTTTGAAAAAAATCTTTGGGCAGCCAGGTAGCTGGTCCTTTGGGCTGGCGGCCTGTGGGGTATTGGGGTTCAAATCCTGTACTTGAGGTTTTCCTATGAGCATAATCAACCTGAGTTTGTCATTTGTGACACTTACATCCCTGCCACACAACAATGAGACACAATTCTTAACTACCACCACAGCTTAGGCTTCATGATTTTAAAGAGTTTGCATCCTCTAATATGAACTAAGGTTTGGTGGTCCCACATGCACCAGGACATCCTAGAACTCCTCAAGGCATGTGTTTTGTGTGAGAAAAATACAGCCAAACCTGACCCACTTAAGTCAGTCTTACTAATCAAGGTCATGGAGCCTTTCAAACAGTGGGCTCTTGACATTTTAGGTCTCTACCTAAAGATAGACTGGACAAGAAGTACATCATCATGGTTATTGATTACTTTACCTGTTGGTCAGTGGCATGGGCGACCACTAATCACACTCCTACCACCATCACTTTGTTCATTGGCAAAGAGATTGTGGCACACTTTGGCCTCCCCAAGCTCCTCATCACCAATGGGGGGCCTGAACTTGTATGTAGTGTTATGAAATCATGTGTCAAAAGCGCCCTTTAACAAGTGGTCACAACACCATACCACCCTCAGTCCAATAAGCAAGTAGAGCACCTAAATGGCTCCCTGGTGCAGCTAATTGCCAAACTCTCTTAGGAGCACCCAAATACTGCCTGGACCAAACATCTCTCCACTGCTCTGCTTATCTTACAAGCTAGAATTAATTGTGTTACAGGATTCAGTCCTGGTGCCCTGGCCTTTGGGACTCCTGATGGACTAGCTGGTTAGAACAAGGGAAGTTATGGTTCACTGTCCCTGGGAAACTTCCCTTTTAACTACTCTCTCTAAGCCAAGGGAGCGCTAAGGCTCACAACATGTTACAAGAGCAGATCAAGGGAGCAACTAAACACCTTGAAGCGAGATATGACACAGGTGGTCCTGTCTACACCCTTAATCCCAACAACACAAAGCTCAAACCCAACCACCTTGGGCCCTTCAAGATAGTAGCTGTCTACAACAAACACACCTACCAGCTCAAAGACGCCCAAGAGATCACCAAGACCCTCCACCATGATTGCTTGCACACTGCTATGCCATCCCCACACAAAATCTATTTGTGAGTAGTTTTCCAGACCTTTTACAGGTTCAAATCCTAGTGCCTGACAACAAGAAGGGGGAAGGGGGTGTTTCAACCAATGTTCTATCTTTACCTGCCAACATATCTTACAATATACAGGGGCACTTGAAGAGCTACTTGATGACATGTATAAAAATATGGATCAATCTGATGACAATGTCAAATTTTGGGCGCTATTTCCTAATTAGGAGTGCTGTCAATTCAATGCACTAATCCCTGCACAAGTTATTCCCTGGCTCTGAATCTTACATGGAATCTGCCACTATGCCACCCCCTGGTGGACTTGTGGCTTCTTGATATGTTATATTAATCATGGTATTCCTCAATAAAATACATATTATTTCTATTATTTTCATTTCTATTGGGCTGTTGTCTTCCCCAATCAAACACTGTTCTATTATTGGTTCAGTTGCAACAGCAACCACAAAGAGTATGGTGTCTTAAAGGACTACATATAAGACATGCTAAAAAATTATACATCTGCTCATCTAAGAGTCATTGCTCCTCCCCTATGATCTTTTTGGTAAAAAAGAATGGGACAATGTGACCATATGTGAAATTTCAGAATTTATACAAAATCATGGTCAATAATTGACATAATGTCCCCAATACTGATGATTTTGTGATGTGCTTACTGTTACCAAGATCTATTTCAAAATTGACCATTGGGATGCCTTTAATAATATTTGGATCAAGGAAGATGACAGTTACAAGACCACATTCAAGACATTTTATAGATTATTTGAATGCCTGGTGTGATGCTCACAAAGATGTGAGAGGAGTAAGAAGTGAAATCTCTTGGTAAGCCTCTACCTGAGAAGTGGGGTAAACTACTAGTACTGAGCTGCAAAAAAAGGATAAAGTAAAGCACGCTTTGATCAAGCCTAGGACACTAACTGTAACTTTTAGTACAGCAGAGAGATCTTCTTGTTAACTTAGTAGTGTAGGCAATAAGAAAGCAGAGCCGTAAGGAGTCTGGTGTGGTAGGCCTAGTTTTTCAGGGTATGAAGCAACAAGCCAAGGAAGTTCAAGTAGTATAGAGTAAAGTGTTTAAAGTTTATCTTTATTTAAATGATCAAGAGATCAATATATAGTAACAGGATTAACGTGCATATGCAGATCAATTGACACTAACTGGAATATACTTCATCCATAACACCTAATCTGGATCAAACTAATTATACATCCACATGGTTTTAAAGGACAGGATCCTTAAGAATGAGATCCCTTAAGGACAGAATCCTTAAGGACAGGATTCTTAAGTCACATTTTGTTAGGTATAGTCCCTGATCTTAAACAATTGAGACTAAAGTTATCAAAGTTAAATAACTGCCTTATGAAAAGCTTAGCTGATTAATAGTTCATCATACCTGGTCATGCTGTTTGGGTTTTTCAATGCCCCCAGTACATTCCAATACATGATCAAATCTGTACCAGGGGAATACTTTGACTGTTTTTGCGCCACTGACTTATACAGCATCCTGGTCTTTAGAAAGACCCTTGAAGATCATCTTAATCACATTAATCTCATCCTGGAAAGTTTGAAATTTTCAACCTACATATTAAAGTCAATAAGTATGAATTTTCAAGAAAGAATTGGAGTTCCTGGGTTACGTGATAAATCAGGATGGGTTTACCATGGCACAAGATAAGATGGGTGTTGTCATAACCTGGCCCACCCCAACCTGTTACAAAGATGTGTGGATTTTCCTAGGCCTGACAGACTACTGTTGGGACTTCATAAAAAAATCTTCTTTGCATTCTATTGACCTTTCTCTGCTCTGAAAAAGTTCCCTTTGAGTGATCTTCTGCTTACATTGCAGTCTTTTCCTAGTTAAAAAATCCTTCACCTCTGCACTAGTTCTTAAAGTGCCCAATCAAATCAAATCTTTTCTGTTAGATACCAATGCTTCTGAATTTTCAGTAAGCAGGGTGTTGCTTCAGAAGAGAAGGAATGATATGTTATATCCAGCAGCATATTACTCCAAAAAGATAATTTCACTTAATGCAAATACCCTATGTATGATATGGATGCTGGCCATAATCAAGGACTTGAAGCATTGGATATGATACAAATGTGGGGCAAAACACCCTATATAATTCTGTACTGACACAAAAACCTAGTGTACTTCTTTCATCCTGACATTTAAGCTAATGACAAGCCTAGTGATCACTGGGGTTAGCATATTATAGCTTGCACATTGATTACAAACCAGGTAAAGTAAATACAGTCCCTGATGCCCTAAGTCAAAGATCCAATATAATGCCCACAGCCATAAAGGTCCAAGAAAATAACATAAAGACTCTCCTCTAACCCAATTCTGGCACTCATATATGTTATATTAATTTAATAGCAAAGAAATCTGATATTTTAGAAGCCCAGAAACAGGACCTGTTTTTGATTATCCTAATTGAAAGCCTAACCAAAGACCTGGACAGACCTTACTACAAGAAGGGCTATTCATTGAAAGGATCCATCCTCCTTTTTAAAGGAATCATCTTTTTACCATAAGTATAACCCCAAACCAACATCCTTATTGACTACCATGACTTCACAATTGCCAGACACCCAAACCGCTTCAAAACTGTCAAGAGCACTAAAAGAAACTACAAGTGGTCAGAAATGAAAGATGAATTGCCAGATATCTGTCAGGCTGTGAGACTTGTGGGAGAACAAAAGATATACACTCTAATCCTGAAGGCCTCCTAAGCCCCCTGGACATACATTATTCCCCATTGAAATTGGTCTCTATGAACTACATATTGAAGCCTCCTCCAAGGGCTTCATCACAATACTGATAGTGATAGATTGTTTCACTAAAATGGCCTAGTATCTAGCTGCTCAGAAGCTGAGAGAGCCCAAAAATCTGATGACAGAATCACCACCCAACATGATACCCAACAGAGACTGTGAAATACTAAGGCATCCAGTTTATCTCACATTATTGTACCCAAGGTATGAAGAATCTGATCATTAGATTATGTGTTTCCACCTCTTATCATACCTAAACCAGTTGCTAGACAGAGCAGATGAATCAAATTTTAGAACAGTATCTCTGGGGTTCCTGTTCACCAGTTCCCAATGTGTGTCCTGGGTCATAGCCAGGGACCAACTGGGTTGGGGTTGTCATCCTCAGAGATTCTTGTTCATGATCCTTAATCATCATTTGCAACTGACAACTAGGAGAAAACGTATTTCATAGCAATTCCTGGGCCACCAAAGCAGGTTCATCATCAAGGGGCTGTTTGCATGATAATCTTTGGTACAACAATATCCTGTATCTCAAGGTTTTAGGTACCAAGTTACTTATTTCCCAGCCCAGTGTTTTCCATAAGTGAACAAACTCAGGTCCTTTATCTTCTGCTCCTCTTAACTAACTCTATAATCATTCTCACTAGGGGAGTTCCATGTCAGAAGAAAGGAGAATAGGGGACAAGATAGTCTTAATAACAGAAGGAAGATCCCTATAGAAACCCTCTTATTTGTCACAGGTTTGGAGTCATTTTGAGCATCTACTCCTTCAAAAAGGACTTCTTAACGCTCTAGAAGACATTTGGTTACTGCAAACCAACCAGATTTTTAGCCATTAAGATGATTAACACCACACCAAGCTCCTGCTTTCAACCAAAGGATTTCCAATAACCCCCTAGTAGAGACCCAAAAGACCCTGTTTTCTTTCCAGCTAGCCTCCTTCTTATAGTGTCTTTTTCCCAACAGTTCTGCCTTCATAATGGCTTTCTTTAAAAGCTTAAACCATTGGCTCTCATTTTTTCCTATAATTAATTAAGCTTATACACTTACTTTCTCAAAAGCTTAAAGTATTGATTCGCCGTTTTCTCACTTATACTTTAAGCTTTTGGATTCCAACCAATTTATTTATCAGTAAGCCTGCCATAACTCAAAAAATGAGTGTAGAGTGCAAAACTAGACCATTTCTGAAGCTCTGCCAAAATCCAACTAGTAAATCAATTTACGCCGCTCAAACTGCTCAAAGCAACAACTCTTTGTGCACCAAATTGTTAACCAGTTCACTGTTTCAGAACCAATTTAACTGCATTCAGCCTTAACCAATTTAAACACTATTTAAATTGTTCTTTCTGGTCCTCTTCAACATTTCTCTGAGTTTCTCTGTGTTTTCTCAACATTTCATCACTTTAACCTTGCCTGTTGCTTGCTTCTTGCCTTTCTCAACCATTTCAGAAAAATCCCAGCTTTCTTCTGACAGTTTCTCTGTCCTGTTTCTGGCCTCTTTGACTCCAGCTTACTCAATCAATTCTTAATAAATTCACATTCTATTTCCTGTAAATTATTTCCTCTTTCTCTTCTATTTTCACATATGATATTTATTTTAATCTTTTCATCATATGTTTTGGCTTTTTTAATTAATTATTTTACTGCTTCTTTCTTGTTAATAATCATACTTATAATATTCAAAATCCAGTATTCTTGCTCCTGCATTTTCTTCTGCTGGTTCTTATTAACCAAATTCCAGTTTCCCAGCTAGTCCTGCTTCATAATCTTCCAGATCTCTAGCTAGTCCTGCTTCATAATCTTCCAGATCTCCAGCTAGTCCTGCTCCATGATCTTCTGATTCTTCAACAAGTCCTTTCTAGTCCACCAGCTAGTCCTGCCTATGAACTGCCTTGGTTCCATCTTCACTATGAATCATCTAGGTTCCTAAGAATCTCCTGTCCTTCAACTAGTCTTCCCTGTGATCATACAGTCCTTTATCACTAGTTTTCACTGGGATCTTTTCATATGAATCACTTCTGGGTTTCACACCTGAGTCCCCATTACTGACATCTCAATCTCAGTTAATAAGACTTTCTCAAGTAGATTAGCATTTGACTGGGCCCCCATAAGTGACCACCACTATAGGCCATCAACCATAGACAATCCTCGTGTCTATGCAGCTGTTTTTACTCACTCAGGTGGTTAATCCTGAGCTTTCAGTCACAAAGTAATCAGCCTTACTTCCCAGAGGCCTAATAATACCAAGTTCTGTAGCTGCTTCACCAAGCAGCCACTCTGATGACACCTCTGAGCATATCTTTTCCCCCAATGGTAGCTTCAGGACCTCCCCAAAGCCTCCAGGGAAACACAGACAAGGATTTCTTACCAGACTGTTAAGTACAGGTCCCACTTACAGACCTCCTGCAAGTGGCTAAGTGATCCTTTTGAGCTACCTCAGCTCATTCCTTCCTGGTAGCTCTCTGTTACCTACCGCACTGTCTGTCCTACCAGCTCCAGTAGCCACCTGTTACCTTCTGGGTAAAGACACCTACCCAGCTCCCAGCAGCCAATGATACCTTCTGGTCTGGTTCAACCTCTGCCTCTAGTAGCCAATGTTACCTACTAGGCAGGCCTTAACTTCCCTAGTAGCCCATGTTACCTACTAGGCCTATAATTATCAAAAGACACTAGACTTTCTCTTGGCCAACATTAGCCCCACCTGCAAAACCACCCAACATGTGGACCATTGCAGTATCTCTGCTACTAAACTAATGCAGATCAGAATAACTGGACCAAACTCCTACTCATGGCCAAGTACACCTATAAAAGCAAAAAAACACCTCTATAGGAATGATACCATCCAAGGCCAAATACAGATGTGACCCCATCTGGGACCCCAGGATTAGTACCAACAAATCAAACACCAACATGAAAAAATGGGTCCAGTAGATCCAGGACACCCATACAACATTTTTAAAGAATCTGACTTGATCTTTTCAAACCTACAAGGCCTTTGCCAACCAAAAGCAGATTACTTTCAAGACACTTTCTGTGGGTGGTGAGATGTACTTGGATTCTAGATATTTACCTCTACATGTTCCAAGCCGCAAGCTGCACATTGACCCAGGGCCCCAAAAGGCCCTTACGGCTATAGAAGATGTTGCTTATTCCTTGCTACTCTCCTTATCTGAAAAATCTACAGCAGGCTTCACTGATACTTGCTGTTCAAAAAAGATGGAACATTCCTACCACACCAAAGGCTGTAGAAGAACTCTTTCATTGCTGTGGGTGGATTCATGGTGTACAAACTGGAGTATACTCATGGCCACAGAAAACACTATCAAAAACTACATTAATATGTGAAATGAGTGGGAATGCCCCTGGAAGAGAGCGCTTGGGAACCTATTAGCCACCTGTAAAGTTACGCCTCCCTCTTAGGCCTCTACTTCAATCTCTGCCAAATGCTTGGAAATTTCTACCAAATTATGTTTGAATATTTATCCAAAAGGTTACTGAAAACCCCTAATAAAAGCCATCAATTTAATATTTTGGAATTATTCTGAAGATGCCCCCACCTAACCCACCCAAGAGACACCTCTGGTTGAATATCATGTGCAAGAGCAGCCAGGAGCAGTGGTAATTGTATCCAATGCATATTCCTGATGATAGTTGGTTTGGTTTTCCTTTTGAATATGTCCACTCAAATTTGTCAAGAGCTTCCTGCCTCAAGAAATGCACTCATATTTGCCCATATCATTGGCTGATTATTTTGGTGACATTTAATCTCCCTTTAATACCCTGATACTGTTGGTACTACTTGCATAAGGTATGGTAGAAGATTTGAGAATTGGAAATCAGTCAGGGCGGTGACAATTGGATATATGACCATCAACCAGCAGAAGACTTTAGTGTGGATGTTGTATCTCCTGAAGCTCCCCACAAAGTAGGTCAGCACATAGTACAGGGAGGTGTACACTGCAATGGACATGGTGGAATGTGGAGATACTAGGGGAGGCCAGTAACCAGTGTGGGAGGAGTTGAGTTGTGCAGGATCATAGTGGTAGTCATGACCTAGCCCTTTGGGTGAAGGTCCAAAGAACTCTGGTCACTGTTGATATCCCCCAATTCCAAGGCAAGCTGTGAGAACAGCTGTGGAGATGAGATGATTCATCTTCCTTGGATTGGAGGTGGTTGGCTGGGGCAAAACTAGTTAAGTTGACTTAAAGGTGTAAGTAGAATTTAGATTTATTGAGGGTATTAAATTCAATAATAGCACAAGCTATTACTGAGGAGGGGTCCCTTATTTATAAATTTCCCCACTGTGCAAAGTTTTTAAAGTGGGAATGAAACCAATGGATTGGAGAACCCAAAGGTTTGGAAAATGGGATTGGGAATTGGGGTTTGAGAAGGTGGCCAAACTCTTGCTCTTGACAATCTGTTGGGATTTTGGCCATTCTTGACCAGAGCCAATGATCTCCTATGGGCATGTGATCAGGTGGTGGCTACAACTCATGGGATTTCCAGGATATTTTTTTGTCTTGGAAGGCATGGTTTGGTTAGGGTCTGGACTCAAACATGTGACCTGGGGTTCAGAATCCCCTTGGTTATGGGTAGAATTGCTGCTTACATTTAAAACTTGAATTTGGCCCTCTTCTGATGGGCAGAGGTTGTTCTCTAAATTTTTCCTTTTTCCCGGGGACTTATTTGATTGGCTTCATTGGGTGGTATTTTCTGATTGGCTGGAGAGTGGGAGCTGGGACCTGGGTGAGAGGCTGGTGAGGGGCCTGCTGGCAGCTGGCTGGCTGGCTGGGCAGCAGGCCCGCTGGTGCCAGGCTGGGCAAGCGGCTGGCTGGCTGAGCAGTGGGGGTTTGGCGGGCAAGCAGGGTGCTGGGGGGCTGGCAGAGGGTGCTGGCAGGCGTGGTGGGCACCTGCCTGGATGATAAATTATTCTGGTGTATATTAAATTCTGTTTTTTCCTCTGTTTGATTTTTCTTTTCCCCAATTAAAGGGAGAAAGTCCTCATTGAATTGGGCATCTTTAACTGGGGGTCTCTCCCTTCTTCCCCAGCATGGCACTCCAGTAAAAATCTGGTTTATGTCAGGAATAATCCTGATACTCCCACCCCAATACATACCCTCTCTTAAATGAATGCAAGAGTTGTAAAAGACCTTGCTCCATCATTCTCTACTCTAATAAAGTTTAAAAAAAATTAGTCTAATTTAGCTATTTGATTTTTCTGTTGCTTTTGGTGTTCATTTGACTCTTTCCCCCTTTGACCTCCCAGAAATTGTTGACAAAGACCTTTAAGGTGTTGATGAAACTACAATTTTTATTGTGGTTGAGAGCTTAGCTTTATTTTCTACTAACCTGCTCCCCAATTTTCACACCACCTCTCTCAACCCCAAGAAGCTCTGAAGATGTACCTAGATTCCAAGAAGCTGAAATAGAATTAGAATAGAGAGGGGAAAGTTTCAGGGGCCACCCTGCCAAAGGGATTGCCCAGCCAACAGTGGGAGGACCCTGCAAATGTGGGTGGTTACAAAAGAAAAATCAACCCTCTTTTGAGTCTTCTCTTTGCAGATGCTTTTCAAAGCAGGAGTCAGGTCAAACCTAGGCCTCACAAAAGGGTTGAAGCCAGTCACAGGATTTAAATTGGGCTTATAATCCCCAAGATGGAGATCAATTGGGTTTGATCCAGTGGGAACAACTCTGTCACAAATGACAAACTCCTATAGACCATGCTTACTGGAAAGCCTCAACTAAAGGATTTGAACCCTGACACCCGGTGGGCCGCCAGCCTGCAGGACCAGCTGCCCGGCTGCCTGCAGATTTTCAGTCTTGAACCAGAGCAGGATTTGACTTCAGGAAATCCTCTAAGGCTTGATGAGTCAAAATCACCCACATTGACACTCCCCATGTTGAAGGTTCCTGTTAACTCAACCAATCAGCGGGCAAGCCTAGCCATAGACCCCAAAATAACTTGGGCCACCACAGAAGGGGAAATAAAGAAACTTCCTATAGAACGCGGGCCACTCAGAGATGATCAATCCCACAACCCAATAAAGAAACTCAAGTATTCTCAGTTTGAACCAGCCAATGAAATAACTCCTGCAATGGATGCTACCAAGGACTGGAATAACCTGGTAAATGGTAACACCTGGGCCAAAGAAATTTGTAAAAGTTTTCCCATGACAGATAAGCATACTTATACCCTGGACTGCCAAGAAGTTGCCCATTGTCATTCTTGAAATAAAGTGACATGAACCTTTGGTTCAACCAGGTTATTCCATATTTGATATTAGTTCTATTTCATTTGCAGTCTACCTCCTGCTGTCCTGCACCTCACATCCATCAACCCCAAGAAACCGCAGACCAGCCGCCTGACCTTTATTGTCCACCAGGAGCTTCCTACAGCCCAGTACATTTCATCAAGTACCTTCCAACCCAGCATATTTGGAGTTTACCCTAGAGGAAATCCTAATCTACGACCCTGAGGCAAGAACTAGAGAAACCAAGACTGTTTACAGGGAAGGCCACAAAATCACTATACCTCCCCTGATATTCTGCAACAAGTATAACCACCTGCCCGCGTATTTGGTTCCAATGACACCACCTCTCACCCTGCGGCCCAACTGCCCGCAAGAATCTGTTGCTGCCAAGGAATCCACTTCCACTCAGATATTTGGAGTGATGTAAATCACTCTTACCGGCTTTATAGATTCTATGGTACCTGCCAGCGGACCTTGGGCTCTCCTGGGCACATCATTATCTTATATTGTAAAGTTGGCCCCAATCTTGTGGTGGGCCCTCCCTGCCAGGCCCACAGGCCGTCCACCCACAAGTTCCTAGGAACCCCCCACAGGCTAGATCCCTGACATTATGGTGATCTACCTTAAACACAGTAACCTGGGCCCCAAGATATTGATAACTCTTGGGGCACCTTGTACGCTACTTTTATTAATCTCAGCTTACTATTCATACAAGCTAGCTACCAACCTAATTTTGTCAGCAATCTTGCACCAAATCAGTACAGAGCCAAAAGACGCCTTGATTGGCATTGAGAAGACCAAGACCCCAAACTTGCAGGTTCAGAACGTTATAGTAAACCAGACCACAACCAAGGTGGACATGCCACAGATGGGGAAGCTCACCCTAGAAGAAGCCAGAAGAGCCATGCCAGTCCTTTGTCTCTCTTTCAGGCCAACGCAAACTCATATTCTAATAACACTGAGAAATTCCTTGGAGTTGCCTCCATTCTCTCTGGCAATGCCTTAGACTGGTTTGGGAAGGCCACTGCCAAGGACAGCAAGTTGTGTCTGGACTACTCCCAATTTGAGAGTGAACTGATGGCCACTGGCAACAACCGAGACACTCGCCATCATCAGTTTGCTAGACATCCAACAAGGATCACACACTCTACAAGCCTACACTGATGAGTTCCTGAAACTGAAAGCCAGAACCCAACTTGAGGACAAGTTGTCAGCCATCTTGTACCGCCGAGGAGCCTGCCCTGCCTTGAAGGAGCTCTTAAGCACCACCACCCTACGCTTGGCCTAGATGAACTACTTCTTTTGTGTAGAGGGTTTAGCCTTAACCAGGAAGGCGCCCCCTCTCACACTCAGCGCACAAATTGAGCCCCAACACCCAACAGACCAGGAATGTCCCTTGATTAATTACAACATCACTACCAGAAAGGGCTGTGTTTCTACTACCACAAACCTGGTCACCTCACTAAGGCTTGCCCCAAGAAGAGTGGTCCCACAGTTTCCTTGGCAAAAATAAACACCTCCACTCAGTATTACAAATTTATCCAAGTCAAAGCAAAAACACTCACAACATCCCAGACTGTTGAAGCTTTTATTTATACTGGAGCAGAGGAGAGCTTTATTGACGCCACCCTTGCAAAGGACCTAGGACTAAAGGCCACCACTGAAGGTGTCAAATTAATCATGGGAAACAGCTCTCAACTTGGGATTCAGGCGTGCAACCAAATTGCCATTGAAAATTGGTCAGAACACCTACCCAGCGCTCCCCATCATCCTGAAGGGACTTCCCCACCCCTTGATCCTAGGAGACTCCTGGTCCCAAAGACACAGCGCTATCCTAAATTTCCATAATCAAACAGCTGCCTTGAAGGGATACAATTTGTGTTACATGGCGCCATTCCAGCTGGGTCCAACCAGCAAAAGACCCAACACACTCCTGACCCTGAAAATGGAACCCAGTGTGGGGATCCTACCTGCCTCTTTAGAGAAGTGGAACCACGTCTTCAGCAAGGAAGCAGCCACAAAACTACCCAGCCATTCAATCTACAACCATACCATAGACCTGTTACCAGGGACCCAACTGCACCATGGCCCCATCTACAGCTGTAACCACCGCAAGAAAGTAGCCTTGAAAGCATACCTAGAGGACATGACAAAAAAGGGTTCATCCAGGTGTCAAAGACCCCTTGCTTGTCACTCATGCTGTTTATAGGGAAGAAAGATGGTGGAATGTGTCCCTGCGTGAACTACCAGAAACTGAACAACATTACAGTGAAGAACCGCTATCCTATCCCCAACACTGATGACCTTTGTGATGTACTGACTGGAGCCCAGGTGTACTCAAAAATTGATCTGAGAGACGCCTTCAACCAGATCAGAATCAAAGAAGGAGACAAATACAAGACGGCTTTCAAAACCAGATATGGGTTTTACAAATACCTGGTTATGCTGTTTGGCTTGTGCAATGTCCCCAGTACTTTCCAAAGGATGATCAACTATGTTCTAGGCAAGTACCTTGATCAATTCTGTGTTGCATATTTAGACAACATACTCATATACAGCAAGTCACATGAGGAACACCTCCAACACCTTGACTGTATACTGGAGAAACTCTCACAGGCCAACTTACACACCAAGCTGAAGAAATATGAATTCTTTTGGTCTGAAGTCAAATTCCTGGAATATGTGGTGAAGACTGGTGGGTTTGCTATGGCGCAGGACAAAGTGGAAGCAGTGACAGCCTGGACAGTACCCAAATGCAGAAAAGACTGAGAAGTTTTTTGGGCCTAGCAAATTATTGCAGGGATTTCATCCAAAAAATTTCTCAGATTACATTGCCCCTGACCCGTCTTTGCTCTGACAAGGCCCAGTTTGTCTGTACTGAGGAGTTCACCTCCGCCTTTGTGACCCTGAAGGAAGCATTCACATCCGCCCTGGTCCTTGCCATGTCTGACCCATCTAAACCTTTTGTGCTGGAGACAGATGCATCCGACTTTGCAGTGGGCAGGGTCCTTCTTCAGGAAGGAGGGGATGGTATGCTACATCATGTAGCATATTACTCTAAGAAGATGCTACCAGCTGAAGGGAACTACCCAATATACAACAAGGAGATGCTAGCTATAATGAAGACATTGAAGCATTGGCGCAGGTACTTGTGTGATGCTGAACATCCGGTAAAGGTTCTGACAGACCACAAGAGCTTAGTTTACTTCTTTAAACCACGGCAGCTGAACCAACGGCAAGCAAGATGGGCCTTAGAACTGGATGACTACACCTTGAGCATAGACTACAAGCCAGGAAAGATGAATGTGATACCAGACGCTTTGAGCAGGAGAGCTGGCCTGATTCCCTCCTCCACAGAAATCAAGGACTGCAACACCCATACACTACTAAATCCCGCCAGCCTAGGAATACAACTGAATTACTTGAAGATTGCCGCCAGCAAACCCAACGTGATAAGAGCCCAGCAACAAGACACCTATTCAACCAAACTAGTCAAGCCCTGACAAAGGACCCGGATTTCCATCACTCAAAGAAAGGATACTCCCTGAAAGGTGCTAGCCTGCTGCTCCACAACAGAATCTATGTACCCAAAGGCCCAACCCAAACAAACATATTGATTGACCACCACAATTTAGAGATGGCTGGACACCCTGGTAGACATAAATCCCTCTTAAGCATCAAGCAGAACTACACATGGCCAGGCATAGATAAGGAAGTAGCTGCCTATATCAATGGTTGAAAACCTGCAGAAGAACCAAGACGCGTTGCTCAAAGCCAGAAGGACTACTGAGACCTCTGGACATCCCTGCTGGACCCTGGAAGTCAGTGTCAATGTACTACATAGTAGAGCTCCCCCTTCAAAATCCTTTGACGCAATCCTAGTCATGGTTGACTGGTTCACAAAGATGGCATACTTCCTCTCAACTACTACCCACTGCACAGCAGCTGAGACTGCCAGACACTTCCACAACCGCATCTTGACACAACATGGCACTCTGGAAGAAATCATCACCAATCAAGGACCCCAGTTCACTTCCCACTACTGGACCCAAGTGATGAAAGACCTTGGAATAAAATGTTGCGTGTCAACCTTCTACCACACACAGACAGATGGACAAACTGAACGGGTCAACCAAATCTTGGAACAATACCTCTGATGCTATACCAACGCAGACCAAGACAACTGGGCAGAGATGTTACCCATGGTGCAATATGCCTAAAATAGCAAAGACCACGCATCCACAGGTATGTCCCCCTTCAGGGCCAACTATGGGGTTGACCCCTCCTGGGACCCCACCATTAGCAGCAAGGAATATAATACTGCAGGGCGGACCTGGATTGAACAAATACATACCACCCAAGAAGCCTGCCTTAGGAACCTAACCTGCGCTGTCAAGACCTACAAGGCATTTGACAACAAGAAAAAGACCCCTGGGAATTCTCTATAGATAAGCAACAAAGTTTACCTCAACTCACAGAACGTCCCCTTACACATACCCAGTAGGAAGCTAGCTCACTGCTGCTGCGGCCCTTACAAAATTACAAAGCAAATAGGAGAAGTGGCGTACAAATTAGAACTGCCACCTACTTGGAAAATCCACAATGTCTTCCAACAATCATTGCTATTCAAGAAAGAAGGAACTTCCCTTCCCCACCAGAAGATCAAGACCAACTCCTGCCCATCCAGGAGGGACGCACAACTGAATATGAAGTGAAGTACATCCCTGGACACTGCCTCCACTACAAGACACCACAGTACTACGTCAAATGGTTAGGTTACCCCCCCCCCCAAAGAAAGCACCTGGGAACCTGTCTCCAACCTACCTAACGCACATGGAGCCATACAGCAATATTTGGACAAGAGAGCTGGAAAGGAAGAGGGCAACAGGAGAGAAGGGGATGATGTCACAAGTGACAAACTCCTATTGACCATGCTTACTGGAAAGCCTCAACTAAAGGATTTGAACCCTGACACCCGGTGGGCCGCCAGCCCGCAGGATCAGCTGCCTGGTTGCCTGCAGATTTTCAGGCTTGAACCAGAGCAGGATTTGACTTCAGGAAATCCTCTAAGGCTTGATGAGTCAAAATCACCCACATTGGCACTCCCCACGTTGAAGGTTCCTGTTAACTCAACCAATCAGCGGGCAGGCCTAGCCATAGACCCCAAAATAACTTGAGCCACCACAGAAGGGGAAATAAAGAAACTTCCTATAGAACGCGGGCCACTCAGAGATGATCAATCCCACAACCCAATAAAGAAACTCAAGTATTCTCAGTTCAAACCAGCCAATGAAATAACTCCCGCAATGGATGCCACCAAGGACTGGAATAACCTGGTAAATGGTAACACCTGGGCCAAAGAAATTTGTAAAAGTTTCTCATGACAGATGAGCATACTTATACCCTGGACTTCCAGGAAGTTGCCCATTGCCATTCTTGCAATAAAGTGACATGAACCTTTGTTTCAACCAGGTTATTCCATATTTGATATTAGTTCTATTTCATTTGCAGTCTATCTCCTGCTGTTCTTCACCTCACATCCATCAACCCCAAGAAACCGCAGACCAGCCGCCTGACCTTTATTGTCCACCAGGAGCTCCCTACGGCCCAGTACATTTCATCAAGTACCCCCCCCAACCCAGCGTATTTGGAGTTCACCCTAGAGGAAATCCTAATCTACGACCCTGAGGCAAGAACTAGAGAAACCAAGACTGTTTACAGGGAAGGCCACAAAATCACTATACTTCCCCTGCTATTCCGTGACAAGTACAACCACCTGCCTGCATATTTGGTTCCAATGACACCACCTCTCACCCTGTGGCCCAACTGCCCGCAAGAATTGTTGCTGCCAATAAATCCACTTCCACTCAGATATTTGGAGTGATGTACATCACTCTTACTGGCTTGATAGATTCTATGATACCTGCCAGTGGACCTTGGGCTCTCCTGGGCAAATTGTTATCTTATATTTTAAAGTTGGCCCCATTCTTGTGGTAGGCCCTCCCTTCCGGGCCCGCGGGCCGTCTGCCCGCAAGTTCCCAGGAACCCCCCACAGGCTGGATCCTTGACAAACTCAGCTGACTTCCCAGCAGCTGAGAAAGGCAAATTTGGAAAACAAATTGGGCCCAGCCCCATACCATATTCTTGGGAATGAATCTAATTTAGTTAAATTAGCCCTGGTTTAGTAGATCATCCCAGTATGATAAATTGCCAATGCCCTCTAATAATAGAGGAAAATGTGTTCTAGTTTAACCCAGCCCAAAAATTCAGATAAAGAGTTTTCAACCAAATCCTTTTAGGGGATCTGGGCAAATGCACTCCAGAGGTTTTTCTAATCACTTGTCCAGATCCAGAAGTCTAAGACAAGCCCATCCAAGACCAACCCATTAATTCTGGAGGACCAGCCTTGGAACATTAGAGCCTCAATTCCCTTGGCTAACAGTTGTTGCTATTTTCTAATAAAGATTACTATCAACTTTTGGTTCAGCTGACTCATTCTTGCTTTCTAGTAGCCATATTTTAAGATTATATCACTCTACAAATCCCAAGCCTTGAGGAGCCTAACCTGTTGCCTATAGCTGAGGCAACTTCTCTCAAAACCAGTGACAGACACTCCTTGCATACCAAACTACCTTTATCTGAAATCCCCTTGAACAGATACAAATTACCTTACACCTGGGTTGTACACAAAGGCTAACAATTCATCCCACATCCAGCCTGTCTATACAGCAAGCTCAATTCAAGTTGGTTTATGTAAAAGCCTCTTCAACACCACCTCCCAGACTATGAGTAAGAAGCACTTCTGCTTCTAACAGCTATTTCCCTTTTTCAGCCCCAGGGTATCTAATCCTTCTTTACCTAACAATAACTGGCCTGATTAATTCATGGCCCCACACCTGGGTAAATGTTCTCCATTAGGCCACTCAACCTCTTACCTTATAAAGTTGGGACCAGCACTCTATCTAGCCTGGCCCTTTAGGTGCTCTTTGTTAACTCTTCCAACCAGCCCTTCACACAAATGGTGGACATTTCCCGATAATATTTATTTTTTGGCTGTAGATGTGCACTTTTATCAGCATGGTTTGGTATATTTGATTCACTTGATAATTTTTATCCAAAACCAGACACTCAGAGGCTTAATTTTACTTTATGGCTAAGACTGTATATCTTAATTGGGATGTATGTTTAACAGTGTGAGAATTCTGCTGATTTTTTTTGAGCTTTTGGTATTTTTGTTATTTGTTTCAGATGTTGGTGGGTATGTTGTTGGATCAATGTTTTCACTTCAGCAACTGAATCCATTTTGTTCTCAAAAGCTATTATGGACTCAGTAGCTTTTTGGTGTGACTGAAAACATTTTTTGTGTGTTTGGGACTGTTGTTGTTAAACATATTAATCTATTCTCAGTTTGCATTTTATGTTGTGTCTGGACACTTTATTCAATTTCCGCTCATTTTTTGCATAAGGAGCTCTTAATTCTATCAAAAAAGTTGAGATTTGTTTTTAAATAAGCTTATTTTGTTTTGGTTAAAGAGACTTTTGTTTGTCTCAACAGGTTGTAAACTACTGTATGCATGATCTTGTAGCCATTACCCTTTATTTTGCCTATACCAAAGTATTATTATGGCTTTATATAGGCTATAACAAAATTTTAACTTTCTAAAAAGGACTATGTTTCATAAAGCAGTTCTTATGTGATTTTATATTATATGATTTATTAAAAAAGCTGTATATGGATTCTAGGGTAATTTTCTTTTAAAAGTAAAAAATATTTTCTTTGCATGACAGCTAATTTAAGCTCTTTTTTATTAGCCTCTTATATTTAAATTGAATAAATTAGCTTCTTGGGGTCTCTTTAGTCTATTAGAAGCTTTAAATTATATAAATTTATACTGAGAAGTGTATGGCTTTTGGCTTCAAAGTTAACTTCCGGAAAAGTTGATATTTTTGATTTTTGCGCCCTACAGTGTTTCAATTCTTGAACTTTTGGGGAGCACATTCTCAATCTCTGCACTTTTGAACTAAGGCACTTTAACCTAAGGAAATTTTCCTGCCGTAGCTGTGCTGTTTTAGCAGATTTACAAAGGGAAAGAGTGTTTAGAAACTAGATAATATTTTTTTGAGAGGTAAGTATTATATAGTTGACGTGAATCAATGGATAACAGGAACATGATTGTGTTGATCACACAGTGGGATATTGAAGGGGGTGGCTTGATCCTGGTAATGAGTCAAGTGCCAAATCAAGGTATCCACTGTGAGGGGTCAGCTTTTTTCATGTTGTTGGATTTGGAAATTTGAGTTGACTTCCTAGTTTGGCTTCAAGTCACTGGGCAGTCAGGTTGCGGGTCACAAACCTGCTTACTTGGAACCTTGTTGGCAGTTCAAGCCTGCTGTTTTGACACACACACACAGCTGAAGGTCAGCCTCCTCTGGGGGCAGGTTGTCAGGGGCCTGGGCACCATATTAGACTAACTGTCATTTGTTGGCTGGTAGGACGGTTTCATGTTGTTTTTGTCTTGCTTTACAGGGTCTTAATTGGTCATGATTTTGGACTTTGTCTTACTTGTGTTTTCTGGGTCCTTGCAAAAGATAAGTGTTTTTTGTTTACCTTTAAGTTGATTTCAGGACCCACTTTATTGGGCTGTAATTTACTCTTGTTGGTATTCATGACCCAGACCTTGTCACCAACTTTATGTCAGTTTTGGATGGGGATGAACATGTTTTGCATGTGTTTTTTTTCTTTTTGCAACTGATTGCTGTTGTCTTGTACAATTTTTGGTGCTGAACAAGGGGGAACCTTACTGGGCATTTCCAGCTTGGGTCCTGTGAAGGCCTGAATAATATTGGGTTGTGTGCTGTATACAAGCTCAAAGGGGCTTTTCCCAGTTGATCTGTTTACACAAGTACAGCATACAAGTAGTGCAGTTGATAGCTGCTTGTACCAGTCCTCAGGTCTCCCAGAGTTGAGCTTGGCTAAGGCCTGCACTAAGCTGCTGTTTAGCCATTCAATTCTTCCATTGGCCTGAGGATGGTATGGCGTTGTTACTGTGTGCTGGACCCCATTCTTGGTGAGGTATATATTGTTGTTTTTGGAGATCAATTCCTTGCCCCCATCTGTGATCAGTAGTTCTGGATTTCCAAACTTTCTGATGATTTTCTTGCCTATGAATTTTCAAACGTTGTTGCCTGTGTGGGTCCTCACCACCTGAGCTACTGGCTAGTGAGTGGCAAAGTCAATGGTGGTGGTGATGTATTTTTTGTTGTTGTGATTTCTGGGCATGGGCCCCACAATGTCCAGGGCCCATAACTTGAAGGGCAGCTAGGAACAAATGGGTAATACAGACTTGGTGTGGGTGTTGCTCTTGGCAAATTTTTCACACACTTCACATTGGTCAAGAACTTCTTGAACTTCCCAATATAGAGTTGACCACCATGCCTTGTGCTTAATAAATTCATAAAGGTTGTAGCTCTTGGTGTGTCCTAAGTCTCTGTGATAGTGTATAATGGTGTCAACTTGTTGGTGTGTAGGGATATACAGGATGGTGCTCCCATCAGTCATTTTGTGGTGTAAAGTCCTGTATAAGTCTTTGAAGAGGTGTTCATTTTTGATAGCTGTTTTTTTGATGTCAGTAGTGCCAGGAGGGAAGCCTTTGTCTTTAGTTTGGAGTACCAGGAGGGGCCAGTCTGGGTTAAGCCCGTTCTCCCCTCTTGTGGCCCTCACATACAAGCACAAGAGTACATCTGCCATGGAAATTTTGGGTCCTGGCTTGTATTGAATGATCATGTTAAAACTTTTGACTAGCTCCATCCAGCGCGCCTGGTGCCTGGACAGGTGGGCTTTTGTTTTGAATTATATGAGGGACTTATGGTCTGTCAGGGCAGTAAACTCTTCCTGGCGTTCCAGGTAGCAACGCCACTTGACAAGACACTGTACAATTGCCAGTAGTTTCTTGCTGTGAATGGGGTAGCAATATTCACTATCTCTCAGTTTGAGCAACTCATAAGCTACGGGTAGGAAGTCACCATTGGTGTTCTTTATTTGTAGTACCCCCTAATGGACACATCAGAGGTGTCTGTCTTCATTTGATATTCTCTGTCTTGCTTAGGATACTGTAAAATAGGAGCGGTTGTAAGACTTTCTTTTAGACACCAGAAACAGATGTCTTTGCTGGGGGGTCCATACAAACTTGGATTTGGCACCAGTTATGGCTGACAAGGGTGCTGTCAAAACACCACAATTGGGGATAAACCGCTGTATGTAGGAAACCATTCCCAGTAATGTATGGAGTTCAGATTGTCCTTGGGCGGTGGCATCTTGCAGATGGCTTGAATCTTCTGATTGTCAGGCTTGATGCTGTCTTTCAAAACTACATGCCCCAATAAGGGTAACTGCCCGCAGAAGAACTGACACTTGGAGGGTTTGGCCAGCAGCTTATGTTGCACCAAGGTGGCAAAGACTGCCTCCAAATCCTTATGATGTTGCTCTACCAAGGGGCTGTAGACAATGATGTTTTCTAGGTACACTAAAGTGTGCTTGCCAATGTGGGGAGCAAACACCTTGTTCTTAAAGGTAACAAATGTTGATGGTACATTAGTCATCCCAAAGTTGAGCACAACACACTTGTATGACCCATACTTGATGCAAAACACTGTCTTAGGGATGTATTCCTCCTTGATGCAGATTTGGTTGTAACCTGCTGTTAAGTCAATCTTGGAGAAGACTGTTTTCCCGCCCAAGGTGTCAAAGAGGTTGTCAATGAGTGGGAGTGGGTAACAATTCTTGATGGTAACTTTGTTTAGGGCTCAATAATCTGTGATCAGTTGAAGAATGCAATCTTTTTTGTCACAAAGAATACAGCAGCACCAAAGGGAGACTGTGAGGGGTGGATAAGTCCTTTCTCCAACGCCTCTTTGAGCTAAGTGATTAGTGTGTCATCCTCATTTGGGGTAATTTGGTAGATAGGCCGCGCCTTGGGTACAGCTCCTTTGAGCTGGATGGAGTGTTGTATGTGTTTCTCTGGTGGCAACCCTGGTAGCACCTCTGTGAATATTTCTAGATAGTGGGCCACAATTTTGCAATCCTGAGGTGTGGTGGTGTCTTGTTAGTCTTTAAAGTGTATGATCTTATACTGGCAGGAGTCCCACTAAATTGCCTTGAGGTTCTTCTTTTCATTGAGGGTTTCTGTAACGCGCACAAAGTTGTGGTCATGAAGGAGCTGATCCACTGAGTCAGGGTAGATCTAGTGATTGACTCCTTCATGCTTGATAGTCAAATCAGTGGTCACCCAGTCTACATGGGGATGGTTCTTTTACAGCCAGTCCAAGTATAATGTTAAATTTAGGGAAGTTAATGATGGGTCCCTGAATGGTGTAGTGCATGTTCTCTAGTGTAATGGAGAAGGGGGCAGTCTCTTGTGTCACAGCAATATGATGTTCATCAGCTAAAACCATCTTCTTAATCTGCAAAGGATTAGTGGTTAACCTGAACTTATCCACAAAGCTGCTGTTGACAAGGGTTCAATCTGCGCCTGAGTCAGTGTAACTGCAAAAGCGGAAAGGATAGGACATCAGTTTATTGGGAGGTCTGGCCATGGTGTAGAGTACTGAGTCTTCCAAGGGCACCTAGATCATTTGGCACTGATCTACGTCCTTGGTTTGGTACTCATTGTTGGGAAAGTTGGGAACTGTGCAGGAAGAGCTTGGTTTGCTTAGTGCTCTCCCTGGGCTTTTCCCTCATCCTATTTGTCCTGTGTAGCAGTGACACAGAAGTGGGTAAAGTTTGACTGACCATTGTTCCAATTTCTGTGGCCATTTGAGCCAGCAGGTTTGTGGTTTGAATTATTGTTATTATGATTATTCCTGGGTGGAGGGCAGTTGGAACGTTCAGCTGGGTGAGAGTCCTTGGGTTGCTCTCTTTTCTCAGTTTGTGCTTTGTGAAGAGCATTAGACGTTTGCTCCGCTTTCTCTGCCTCACAGTAAAGACTCTGCAGGTTGATCACTTGATCCAGGTTGGTATGTCTCATTATGTGAAACTTGAGTGTGTTGTAGTACATGAGATGGGTAGATGGGGTTTCAAAGGCCATATCTGAGGGGGCATGCAGGCAGAGTTCCTTGTATGCTCAAGTGAGCTCCTTCACTGTGTTATTCTGGGTCAGATCTTTACTTGGCATATGATCATGAGGGTGGTGTCTTTCATTACAAATCTTGCTAAGAAGTCCTGCTTGAAGGTGTCCCAATCCTTTTCAGTGTAGTCCTTGTGCCACTTTTCACACCAAGTGCCAGCGCTGTGAGTAAGTTGGATGGAGATTTATGCAATCCAGAAGCGTTGTGGGAACTCCATTTATGGCAGTTTACTCTGGGAAGACTGGATCCATGCTTTAGTGTTATTGTCATTGGATCCAGCAAATGGTTCCAAGGCGGTGCTTCAAAGTCTTTGGGCTACATGGATGGCATGATGCTCTTGTCTGTGGCTCAAGGGACAGTGACGGGTGCTTGGAAAAACCCTTGTGCTGATAGGGCGTTGAAGGCAAAGAACAGGATCACTGTGTTCTGGTATAGGAAAAAACCATCAGGTATTTTGGTACCAGGTGTGTATGGCGCCCAGTCTAGTGGGAGGCCAGACATGATTCTATTGAAGATTTGTTGACTGTGGCAATTATTGGCAACAGGCAGAATTTTGAGGGATAAAGTAGGATGGGAAGCCTACTTATGTGAGAGAGGGGGGTTGAACTAACTAAGTTTGGCTCTCATCCCTGGAGAAGGATCCACCAGGACACCATCCAGTGCAATATTGGTATGGCTGCTTAAAGGGGCGTCCATAAGGAGGACACTGCAGACAGTCGGGGAAAGTAGGAATCCAAACCCATCAATATCATTCCACCAAGCAGCCAGTTGGCGCGCTTGGAAGCATGCTCTTGTGTGCCCAAACCTTTTTCTTGGACCGGAACCACTGGGTCCTCAGAGGGGGGAGGCACAGGGGGGCCAGACCTGGGGGCGTCAAGGGGACATATTTAAGGGCAGAAAATCAAGATCATCACAGGTGAGACTTCTCACAACATTCTCACTAGTAAGAAGAATTTCTTGGGTGTGCCCAGGAATGTCCTCAAACATATGCATGAATTGGGTGGAGTTGCTTTCCTTGTGGTGAAATGAGTAGGAAATACAACCCCAGAGATCTGGAGAAGTAGTCCATATCATCACCAGAGTAGGTGCCAGGGTGAATGCCACAAACTTCACTAAAGAGGCCAGTGTCTTCAAGAAAGGAAAGACAAAATTGATTTTCTAACCTGTTCTTGGTGACAACTGGTTAGAACAGGGAACTTTGTAGCTAGTAATTTATATAAAAACTCAAGGGCTAAGGGACAACGTCCAAGAGCTATACGCTTTAAAATAGAGCAGGAGGAGCTGCACAAGCGTATATAAAGCAAAAGCAAAAGTTGAAGCAGGTGAGAGGTGATTTCAAACTTAAAGTAAGCAATTATAGGAATTATAATACTAGTTTTAAAGTTTGAACTGGATTTTCAAGAGCAACAGAGGTAAGTGTATATATTAACACTAATATTAACTCTAGAGGCTTTGTAAACGGCACTGTAAACCAGGGAAAGGCAGAGAAGGTAAATTCTAGTAGTACCAATACTAACAAAGCCAGAAATAAAGGAGAGCTGATAAAAGAGCCCCAAAGTTACAAACTTAAGTCAGGAAATTTAAGAACTTTAATTTGAAAGAATGAGCAAGCAGGGGACCAAAATTCCCCTTCTTGCTTTAAGGTACAAGCCTCAAACTTGAAAGGTCACCTGACCCAGGCAATAGATATGATTGTCCAAAAGAGAAAATTTACAAGGGCTGATCCTTTGAGTTGGAGGGTTTTACCATATTTTCTGGCTTCAACTTTGAGTGGCTGGCGTCAATGGGGTGATTTAAGTCAGCATTCAATCCAGTTGGATCGGAATTTGATGATTTAGCAGAAGTGTGACCTGATTGTTTGGACTTAATTTATTTTAAATGCAGACAAGCCAAAGCCAAAAAATAGTCCAAATTAATCAGAGATTCCTCTCAAGTGGGAACAGAGTTTCTAACATCAGTATTTACCACCTGGGAAGGGTATGCTAACACAAATCTCTCATCAACTGTGTGGGCTAAATCCTCAAGGGAATTAAGGGGCTTGGCTGGATTCTGAGCAGATTTTTGGTACAACACAGGAAGATTGTCCTGTCCAAGGCTAAATGGGGGAGTGACTTTACAACTGCTGCTATCAATGGCGTAACTGTGCTGTTTTAGCAGAGTTACAAAAGGAAAAATATTTGGAAACTGGATAATGTTCTTTATTGTGAGATAAGTATTATATAGTTAGGGTGAATCATGGATAACAGGAACATGATTATGTAGATCATTCAGTTGGATGGTGAAGGAGATGGCTTGTTCCTGTTAATGAGTCAAGCGCCAAAACAAGGTATTCACTAAATAGGATCATTGTTTGTTCATGTTGTTGTTTTTGGGAATTTGAGTTGACTTCCTAGTTTGGGACCGGGTCACAGGAAATTCAGCTTGTGAGTCTCAAACCCGCTTAGCTGGAACCTTGTTGGTGGGTCAAGCCTGCTGTTTTGATAGTCCAGACATTTATAAAAGGATATTGGTTTAAAGTGTCTAACAGCTTCTAGGATATTTTGAAATATAACTGCTTATATTCTCATATATTTAAAAACCACAAATACATGGCTAAAAAGTTATTAACATACTTGGATTAAAAGTCAAGTTGCTATCGATGTGTCTGCACAAAGCTCTGATTCAAACTGCAGGAATGCATCTGAACTAAAGGTAAATCTAATTTGCTAGAAATACCCAAACAGCCTATCATGGATCTTGAAGTTAATTAGCTAGAGTATGAAATATATTTTATAAAACTGTCAAAAGGCATGGTCCACTTTACACCCAGCCAATCACCTCTATTTTTGAAGCAAAATGTGGACTTGTTAAGTGCTAATTTCTTGATATTAAATGTTTTAGACTGTCAAATTTCTTTAATAAAGGTTGTATTTTAAAAACAAACATATCTGCTTTGGTTTATTTTCAGAATATTTCTTAAACACACGTGGATATTTATGGCTCCTTTTCTAACAACTTCAATGATTTTTATTTTGGAAGTTTATTTCATCTTAAATCATACCATTGATCCAATGTTTAACGGGGTGCTGTAAATCCAATCCTATGGTTATCAACTGCTTCTTTTAAATCTGAAGCCATATCCTCAAGATTCAGGTGTTAAATCAAGGATTGATCATCAAAATAATAACTGACAAGGCTTGAAGCTTGAGTGAAAATAAAATATTACAAATGCAGTATTGAAGCTCAGATGCCTTAGTTGATTGAGGTTGTAAGAAATTTTAGTGCACTATAAATAGAAATAATCTATATAATTTGCAAGAGCTTACAAAGCATTGTATATCGGAATGAGCTCATTCAAGCTGTCGGCTTGCCCACTAGTTTTAAATTTATGACTTATGGAAAATCAATTCATCTAAGCACGCTCAAGCTCGAGATGAACCAAGCTGACAAAGTCACTTATTTACGTCGATTTACTTTTAATTTGTTTGAAAATTGGAAGCCTGAGATCCATTTGATGGTTTGAAATCCAACTTAGAATTGGATGACATTCAAAGTTAAATAAAATACAAATCGTGAATTTCCAAACAATCTCATAAGCCTTCGTTTCCTAAAACTAGAACCAAAGTACCCAGCTTCTATTAAAATCCCAGCTTCATCTTTCGAGATTATTGTTAACTTCACATATGACTGATAAGCTTCCCCCTAATCTTCTAAAGTTTTTCGCCCCGCGACCTCCCATCCCATACTTGCCTCCTCTTGATAGACATGAACTGCAGCGAACTGGACCTGTTATTGGCGGGCTTGCTCAATTTGCTCACTTTGTAGGCCAGCATGACATTGATTATAAACCCACCGAATCTCTAGAGGAGCGTCGTGCACGGAAGGTAATTTTAAACTCAACTTACTTACAGGCTTAAGATTCGTGAACGGGAAGAGAAACACAAGCAACTTCTTGCTGATGCTGGTGATAAATGTAACCAAGTTAATTTATTTCCTTCTTATTTCATTCTAGGGAATCCTAATGAAGATCCAGAAATATCTGGTGATCCCTTCAAGACCCTTATTATTGCTCGCTTGGTATTTCTTTTTTTGTTTTGTTATTTATTTGGCTTTTAGAATTATGCTGTTACTGAATCAGAACTGAAAAGAGAGCTAGAGCTGTATGGTCCCATTAAGAGAGTATTCAATCAAAAGTTTCCATTGTTGATGAAGCTTTAGGTCCGCATTGTGAAGAACAAAAAAACAGGAAACCCTACTGGATATGCCTTTGTTGAATATGAACGCGAAAAAGATATGAAAGGTAAAATTATTTTTGTCTGCTAATTATTTATTTTAAACCTTAGCTGCATATCACGAGGCTGATGCCAGCAAAATAAAAGGTAGACGTGTTGTAGTTGATGTTGAGCGTGGAAGAAGTGTTAAGGGATGGTTGCCGCGTCGTCTTGGTAAGATTAATTTAAGTTTTACTTTTAAACATTTTAGGGGGTGGTTTGGGCTTTACTCGTAAAGGAGGTGAGAAAGAAAATCAGCAACATTCAGGGCGCGAGGCCTCTAGTCGCCACCGGGGTGAATCTGAAAGTTCCCGTCACCGTGATCATGGACGCATAGGTGGTGATCGAGGAAGAGACAGAAGACGCAGCCGTTCCCCTGTTACTTATGGAAGGCGTGACAGGGATGAACGCCCTCGTGAACGGGATGATCGTTATCGTGACCGAGGATATGATCGATCTTACGGTAGGGACTATGATCGTCATAGAGAGCGTGACCATGATCGTCCTCGTGATTTTGATAGACCTCGTGAATACGACTACTCTCGTCGTTAAAAATCAGGAGCTCTTTGCTACTGCAGTTTACAATATTTTATGTCTAGAGTTTTTGGGTCATGGGTTTTAGTTGCGCTCATTGGAACATGTACTTCAGGAATTATTAGCTTTTTTGAATCGGTAATGTACATGGTAAGTGCCATGGTAAGCCTAACCGTATCACTACCTGTGGAGCGAAATAAAAATTTATGATTTAAAAGCGGGTAAGCGGCTCTTTACGTTCATGCTAGCGCTCCTATGTTTGGTTTTGATTTCCTTGTCCCTCTTTTGATGCAACAAAGTTGCTACTACAAGGGTTTGCTATTTGTCTTGAAACTGACTAGCTTTTTCACTGACATGCTCTGTTTTTAATCGTAAGTGTGTAAGTGTTTTATTTTATCAATTGTTTATTTTCATTTAATAAATATGCATGTAAGTTAATTCAATTTTTGCTCTAATTCATTTTATCCTTTAGAAAGTCCTTACACCTTCTTTTACTTATAGATCCTTAGTATTATTTCAACTTGAACATTTTCTTTCAATAATATAAGAAATGACATAAGAGTCCACTAACTTTAAGCTTTTATTGCCTAGTTTGTAAAATAGGTTTGGCTGTAATTTCATGATACCAAAGTGTAGTTATGACTTTAATTTAGATTTACTTCATGAAAGCACTTTGTAAAAAGTATTATTAAGACTGACCAAGTGAAAAGGGCTGCCTTACCATAATATAAAAACCTAATGAGGCAGATACAAGCCTTTAAATATGAATAAGTCAAATAATACTGTAGAATTAGAGCCTGCTTGGCAAAGTATGGGGCTTTCAAATCCGACATGATTGGTTCATAGTCCCAAATATAATTGGGCTTTTATGCCTATTAAATTGATTTTTTTGCATTTTATTTAATTTATGCAACATACAGGATCTCATAGGCACGTTGGAAGTTTCAAGTTGTGGCTGCATATTGCAAGAGGACAAAATGAATTGTTCAAATCCACCAATTGTTTTCATTAAGTTTACTATGTTTTGTGAAGTTGTGGGACTGTCAAATCCAACAGCGAAAGTTTAATTCGGGAATGGAAGTCACTGGTCAATTCGAAAATCAACTGTGGGGTCGGAAATCCAAAAAGATACAGAAAGTAAACTAGGACAGAACATACGGAATGAGATACTCCACTCGGGGGAAACCAAGGAAAAATACAATTTCGATCGCCATTTCAAGGTATACCTTTTACATAAAACGTAAAGCTGTCTAAAACAAGATTCGGGGTAATAGTATGCACTCCAAACCACTAAAATAGAAACCATGGTATCCAGGAATAAACAAAGAGCAAAAAGCAATCCGAAAATAAAAAAATTAAACTTGTACTGTAGCCTTCATAGCTGTGAGGATGATTGAAATTCACTCAGCCAAAAACAGAATCAACCGAGCTCAAAGCGAAATTAAAAGCTAACGAACTTGCATTAATTAACAATAGATTTGGACGGCCTTCTATTTTTTCTGAGCCCAGTTGATTTTGTTTGCTGCTGAGTGGATTTTGGTTATCCTAATAGCTATGAGGGCTACTGTACAAGTTTAAAAATATATTTTATTTTGTTTTAAATGAACAGACTACCTCATACCCAACCAGCTCTTGCAGAAGGACATTGTTAGAGCTAAATGACAGGTGGCACTGTTCAAGGAGAGACAACAATGATAGGGTTGTGGATTATCATTAGAATTTACCAGCAATAAATCCCCTTGTTCTTTCTAAACATGGCCACCAAAGAATCTCTGTATAAGTGAATTTTCTTTACCTTACATCACTTCTTGTATATGTAGAGGGATTTAGCATCAGTAAATCCCTTCACCCAAACCAATCTGAAACTACCAGTAACTGAATCAAGGATTACCCACCAGTAAATCAAACCTGTTATCTGTCAGAAAATCTCTTGCAAATTCTGTCAACAAGTTCTGGAGGCACTTTTTTAATTAGTCCAGTGGCTCAGATTAGGCACCAGCCAATTTTTCATACAGCAAATACATTCTTTTATTGTGAAAAGGTATTTGCTACAGAAGGAAAGACAGGTTTTCCTGATGGTGTAATGCCCAGCAGCCAAGCACATGGCCCTGTGGTGCACCCAACCAGTGCATGCCAAAAGGCCAGCTGCATGCAGGAGGCATGATCCTGCCTCTTGAAAAGACACAGCACCCTATGATGTAGCCAATTGATTCCTTGCAGGCTAGCTGATTAGGAACATAGCAAGGGCTAGAGGGTCATATCTAGACAGGGGCAATTTCTGGCAACAGCACCCATGTTGACATTGAAAATGTCAACACTTTTAATGTTGACACTATAGTAAAGTGACAACCCAGTTTTACTTAATGTCGTCTCCTGGATGTTGACACTTTTTTAATTAACAAAACACTTTACCCTGAACATTTTTAATATAAAGAATTATTTTAAAATACATTATTATACTAAAATAACCTCAGAGAGTTCAAAACTGCAATAAAAAATTACCATAAGTAATAAGAATAAGGAGATATAATCAAATATTTTTCAGTTTACTATGTAAATTACACTCTTTATTATAAAATTATATTTTATTCCCATAAAAATTAAAATTCCAATGAACCAAAAATAAAGATATTTAATATATCATAATAACTGCAAAATATAAGAAAATTCTAATTTAAATTTATTATACTTCATATAAGCATAACTGAAAAAATCTCATTCCTTAAAGATAAATTAACAAAATATAAGATGTTTCTTACAAAACCAAATTGAAACTGTATCTGAAACTTACCATTTATAATAAAAATATTAGTACACTATAAATAAATTAAAAAATTAAAAGTTTAAAAGTAAAAAGTATACAGGCAAAGAAAGGTTTATTAAGCTATTAAAGCCACCAGCAAGAGCAGTTGTGACATCTTCAAAGTACTTCTTAATCTCTGCCACCTTATACTTTTTCTTTACCACCTTCTGAACGTCCTCCTGGTAGTCCTGTGTTAGAGCTAGATGACAAGCTGCACTGTGCAAAGAAAAATTATGTGGATATAATAAACACAGAGTTAATTGTTTGAGTAACAGTAAGCCAAATTGAGAGGAGGGTCTGATCATTTTGGAACTGCGACCTGTGGAACATAAAATGGAGGTCAAAATCAAGCTCAAGAAGATCATTTGCAGAGGAAAATTAGAATAGTAACAAGAAGTTGAGGTGACGTAAAAGGCAGGCCAAGATACAGCAAAGGAGTCTAAAGCTAACTGAACCATTGCCCCGGTGAAGTTGTTGAAGACAGGGGCCAATAGGCCCAAATATACAAACATGAGGTTAACTTTCTTTTTTATTCCCAAGGTGAGTAAGATATCTAGAAACAAGTTTCTAGAGGGGAATGGGGAAAGTCTTAAGGTTGTTCAGGATGAGGGGAGGGGATTCCAAGGCTTCTGATTGGTTGGTAAAAATATTTTCAGCAGTTGAAGGTCCTGCATTAGAATTTATACCAATGACGTCATAATTCAAAAAAAAATTGGCGACCAGCGGGTCAAGCGCTTCCATCACCAAACAACGTATAACGTGTGACTTTCTTGTCATAATTGTTAGGATAAAAATACAGTAGGTCCAGGTTTTCCAGGGCTATTTGAGCAACTCAGCTTTGACTCATTTTTTGTCAATTACGGCATTTAAGTCGCCAATTTCTCTTAAGAGTTTGGTGGCGGTTCTTTGCTGGTTTTGGGTCTTACGGGGACGTACTATTCCTTTCATTTGGTCTTCTACTGTAAAATCCTGCTCCTTGGACTTTTGCCTCTTGGGGCCACTTGGTTGGCCAGGTTGCGGAACTTGGAGACAGTCTGGGCCTGCTCCTCCTGTAACTTAGAGAAGAACTTGTTATATTTGGGGTTTGACCCAAACTTCACCTTCAGGTGCTTGTGCCAAACCTCAAGACTAGATGTGGTATTTATCTCCCCCTTGAGGCAGGCGCCTTGACAGTTCCAAGGGGCAGTGGCCCCGCTCTTACCTCTCTGGGCAGTCATCTTCTTGCCCACACATTGGTGCTCAAAGTAATCAAGAGTAACCTTTGGAGATGGTGGAGTGCTTCTTGATGTAAGTGTCCTCCAGGAGGGCCTCAAAGCCAAGCCTTTATGCTCTGGCGCACAAAAGCCAAGGCAGCAAACTGAGTCAGGGCAAAGCAGTCCTTCCCCTTACCATTGTTAAGATACTTCTTGAAAAGGACCTTCTCACTCTTGAGATTCTTGACAAGGGCCTGCCTAAAATGGAAGAAGCAGTCCTGGACTTCTCCATCAAAGGTGGCCTCAAAGGCTCTGAACTGAGCTTGACCAAAGTCCATTATGATAACTTTTGGCCCAAGTGACCGCACATGAGCTAGCTATTCAGCAACTATGGTGGACTCCTCCTTCTCAGCAGAGGAGGGATTTGCCCTTGTGGCGTGAATGAGAGGGGGGAGCTGGTTGGTGGGAAGGGAGCTCAAAGCATCCCGGACAATCTTGAAGGCTCTGGTGTAGACTTCAGTCTTGGCACCAGGAAGGAAAAAAGAAGACAAGGGGGATAACCTGGTCATTAAACTGCCCATGAAGGACCCAAAGCTGCTTGAATTGGGAGGGGCAAGTAGCAAATGTGCCGCCACACAGCCAGGTGGTAGCAGTGTTCAGCTGCTCCAGGTTTTGGGTTGTGGTGTAGGCTACAATCCTATCCTCCACTTCCTGTCCATTGTCATGGAGCAGGAACATCTCATCATCCTCTGTCTTCTTGAGGGCATCTGTGAGGATAAAGTCCTTGATGTTGGTGGTACTCTTGGCCATGGGGTTTGAGGCTTGACGCCTATCACTTACAAACTTGACCAACTGATTGTGAGTTGGAATCCTCTTCAAGTTGGTTGGGGAGAGGTACTTGCAAGCAAGCACGACCAGCTGGGTGGCGGAAAGATCTTTGGAGGTGGGCATCACCTGCACCAGATACCACTTGAGGAGGCAGGCTATGGTGGTGTTGGGCATGATGCAGGTATGCTTGCCCTTGATGGTTTGGACCAAGTCCCAGCGCTCAGTGTTGAGCCGCACTGGGCAGGAGCGGTCCTCACAGGTGCAATGGTGGCTCTTGAAGCCCCAGTTGGCGTTATTGCAGCTGAAGATATACCTGTTGGCCACCATGGCAGGCCCACCCTTTACGCTCATGATTGGGAAGTATTTGGGAAAGGAAGAGGGAACCTTGAATTTGCTGTCAATGTTGCAGATGTTGTGGGCCAACAGAGGGTCCCAGGGGCCAGCAGGAGCATGGCGGAAGCCAGGAAAGTAATCAGGGCAGGGCTTTGAATCATCCCCAGATGATCTTGAAGGGAGGGAGTTTGGTGGGGGTGGGGAAGCAGAAGGGAGCTTATCGTGGTGCTCCTCATGTGCAGGAGACTTATCCTTGGGTGGGGACTTTTGGGCTGAGCGCTTCTTCTTGGTTGGCTCCTTGTCAGAAGCCAAGTTGTAGAAACTGTGCTCTGTAAGAGAGCCATCAGATTCCTCTCCCCCAGTGGAGTGAGCAGGGCTCTTCTCAGGAGAGGGCCCAGGGGAGGGATTTGGGGATGGTTTTGAGTGGCCTTCTTTGATTAGACAGGCTTCTTTTTGATGGATTTGGTTGGCTTTGAAGGACGCTTGGTTCCTTTGGGCTGTTTGGAAGTGTTTTTGTCCTAAAATAATAAGTGAAATGGTTTAAAATAAAGAAATGTGTGTAAAAAACAAACAAAACAACTTAAAAAGCATTATATATAAAAATTAAATCTTAGATGGTTTTTATTGGCATTTAAAAGTTAAAAAATACTTGTATAGTTTTTACTTTATTATAGTTTTAAATAACAAGTTAAAAGTTAAGAGAAATATGCAAAAGTGTTATATTTAGATATAGATTTCATTTTAAAAATTAGAAAATATGAAAGAGCAAAGTCAAAAATACAACATATAAAAAATGAGAAGTTTTTATTATGTAAAACACAAAGTTTTATATGTGAGAACTGAAAAGCGTCAACATTATGAGTGACAATTAGTAAAAAAAGCTGAATTCTCACTTTTTGATTACAAAAATTGTAGACATTATTTTTGACAACATTGTCACTATTGACATTTTTTTAAAAATTTACTATTTTTTTCATAGTACACTTAATTAAATTTACACGGGCTAGCAAAAATTAACTGTTTTCTGTGTGTCTTTGTTCACATATAAAAATTAAAAAAAAACATGAAAATAAGTTAAAAAAGTATCAAGGTTCTTTAGTTCTTTATTAAAAATTATATTTGGGTAGTGGTAATATGATATTTTACCATTGCATATATGTGAAGTTGTTAAAATGTTGGCTAAGATATTGAAAAGGGTTAAGTGTCGACAATGTCACTTACAACATTCTTTATATGAGGTGACATATTAATCTAGGCTTAATCACGCCACTCTAATTTGCTTAACTCCACACCGGGGGATGATCACAAGCAAATAAACAACATTTACAAGTATTGACATTATTTTTAATAATAAATTCTATAGTAACTTACATAGTAACTCACGCTTAAATTATTGTATTGCCGTTAGCCACCAATCCACTTAATATATTAAAGCTGTAATAAGTGCCACATATATATTTATAGCATGAACTTTTCAACAATCAAATGTATATGCACTGTCTTTTTCAATATGATAATTCAATAAAAAAATATTTTTAAATGTGCACTTAATTTCTTTGTTGTAGATGTGTCAGTTTTGTTATTAAAAATAAGTTATGCTTAGAAAGTGTTGACATTGACACTTTAATGTTGTGAAAAGAAATAAAAAAATTAACCAAAAATTATTAGTAAATGTAAAGGAAAAATTTGGTTAAATTGAGTTTTTATTAAGCTTAATATTAAATTGTGCCAAGATGGCCACAATTTTGTCATGTTTTCTGGGTTTGCACCCCTGAACGCTTTAAAAAAAGAATTAAGCTAGCGCAACTAGCAAAAAACATAAGAGTATTAGAGTTTTGAGTTGAAAGTGGCCATGTTGACACTTTGTTGACATGGCCACTGTTGACATTATTATTGTCAACATGGGCACTGTTGCCCAATTTCCACACACCCAGAGTGCTATATAGTACCACTTGTGTGAGAGATGAGGTGTAGATTAGGAGTAAAATAAAATCTTGCTCTCAACCACAATAAGATTGCAGCTCCAGCAACAACCAAAATATTGCTACCAACAATTCCTGGAAGACTAAAGGGGAAAAAAATCAGCTGAACAACCTAAAGCAACAGATAAAATCAAATGACTAGAGTTATCAACAAACTTCAAACTTTGTTAGGTTAGAGAATAATGAAACAGAGTCTTTTACAGCTCTTGCATTCATTTAAGAGGAGGATGGATTTATGTGGGGGGTTGAATGTCACAAATAAATTAACCAAAGATATAGGGGTATGAGTGAAATTCTTGAGGCAGGAAAATCTGGACAAATTTTGGATGGTCAGGATCAAAGGAAACCTGACTCAACTAGAATTGAGGAACCTGCTTTGGATGCACATACCACTGCTCCTGGTTGCTCTTGCACATGATATTTGACCAGGGTGTCTCTTGGATAGGTTAGGTGGGGGTATCTCCAGAATAATCTCACAAGTAATAACTTGAGAGCTTTTCTTGGGTTCTTTTAGTAGCTTTTTGGATTAATATCCAAACAAAATTTGGTAGAGATCCTCAAGCATTTGGCAAAAATCAAAGCAGAGGCCCAAGGGGGAGGCATGCCTTTAAAACTTGAGGGCATCAAAAAAAACTACATCAGGCTATATACAATAATTCTTGCAAGTCAACCAGGCCATATAGTTATTACAATAAAGATCATTATTCCTTTACCCATATCTTTATATCAGCACCCATGCCAGGAAAAGGTGCTACTTACATCCATCATACTCAGACTAACAATAAAGAGTGTAGCTAGGCAACTATAAGAGACAATCCCACTAACTTCACACTAAGAAAATCAATTTCAAAAAATTTGTAATATCTTAATGTAGAAGTGATATAAAGGGTGGGTCAAGGGGTAACCAAGGAGTTGGTTTCAGGGCCCGCCCTGCTATCAACAATGCCCCTTAAGTGACAGTTGGCCCCCACAAGTGCAGGAAGCTGTGGAAGAAAGATCAGCCTGCCCAAGAGTCCTTCCTCTTGCAGATATCCAGCTGTGTGGGACTCAGGTTGGACCCAGGACCCTTAATAGAGTTGTCCTAAGTCCTGGGAACTGGCCAGGGCTTGTAAACCCAGCCAAACCTGGAAAAAGATCCCAAAAAGATCAGAAAATTGATTGCAGCCAATAGGCCTAACCCAGTGGAGGTGATAGCTGCTGCAGAAGAGCCTATTGTGCCAAAAATAATGACAAGAAGGTTGGGCCCATCCTCTGGATTTTTGCCTGAGGCTGGGCCTAATTTATTCAAGCTCCCTTCAGGCCAGAAAGCCTTTCCCAATTTGAAAGGAACCCATCAATGCCCTCTAAAAATAGAGAAATAATCCTGTTTATAACCAGACCAAACATCCAGTTTAGAGAAAGTTCCACCAGCTAAACACCTTTCAGAATGATTGGGGGAAACCATTTCAGATGTTTCTACAATATCTTGCCCAATCCTAGAAGCCCAATACTAGCTCAACACAAGAAATTCAGAAGAAGCTGGCCCCCAGCTTCTTACATAAAGACCCTGATTCTCCTGATTAATAGTTGTCCTTATTTTCTAATAAATATTGCTATGAACCTTTATTTCAGTCAGCTTAGAACACTACCCCCAATCCAAGATCTTGAGAAGCCTGCCCAACTGCCAGTTATTGACACTACCACCACTGAAGCTAGTGTTAGCCACTTCTTGCATACTGAACTTTCCCTGCTTAATATTATTTTTGACAGATACAAAGAACCTCACACATGGGTCATATGCAACAGTCAACAGTTTTTTCCTTCCAGGAATACATAAATGGCAAGCTCAACTCATATTGGTTCATGCCAATATTGCGCCTACTCCTCCTTCCTATCCGCAAATGAGAAGCACAGCTGCACCTAATCATGCATTCCCCTTGTTGTCCCTGGGATATCTAAGCCTGTCTACTTGATATTGATAGTCTTTATCAACTCCATGACCCCATATCTGGGTAAAAAGACCCCTCTAGGCTATACAATCTTCTATCTTATGAAGTTAGTACCAGTATTTTACCTAGCCTGGCCCTTCATCTGCTTCTCTGTTGCTTTGCCAGCCAAGCAAGCACTGAAGAGCGGGATGTTCCTGACATAATGGCAACCTTATACAGCTCCAGTAACCTGGGCCCCAAATTTCAAGCATTCTTTGGATTTGCTTTTTTAGTTTCCAGTGTAATCAAGATATCTAGAAACATGCTTATATAGGGACACAGGGAAAGTTTTAAGGAAGTTTGGAGTGAGGATAAGGAATTTTTGCTGCTTTCAATTGGCTAGCCAGAACATTTTCAGAAGTTGGGAGTCCTGCATCAGAACTTGAATCTATGATATCATACCCCTAAAATTTGGCATCTAGTGGGCCAAGTGTGTCAAGAATGAAGTATGGAAGTAAGATTCATGAGTCACCAGAACTTGAAACTGTTAACTACTTGAATCATCTTATAGTTCATCAAATAAGATCCAAAAAAATACAATACAATGTTATTCATAAGACAAGAAAATGATTAAATAACTGTAAGGTTTATTAAAGCATTATAAGAAGAATGATGGATATGGGTTACAAGAATAGAAAATGTAACTTATACTTATCAATTCTTGAGTGAGAGGAGTCAATGATGCTAAAAGATGGACATAGTGTTAGAATGCGTATTGAAATATATAACAGTAGCTCAAAATTGCATCACTAGATTTCTTTTTATCTCAGCTTTCAGGAATGCCTTTAAACGTTGATATTGGTCTTCTAGTTGCAGAGATATGATTTTTTGAGGATCAGCAATTATGCACAAGAAGACAGATAGTTCAAAAAGTAACCAGACTTTAAAAGCACTTGAAAATGGCACAATTGAATTAATTTAATATAAAAACCTATTTAAAATCAAGTTCAAACATGATAAAATCAAGTAAATTACTATTAAAATAATTCAAGGGATTGTCAGGGATCCATCCTGTGAGGAGTTCTTAAGAAATTGCGGGCAGACAGCCTGCAGGCCTGGAGGGTAGGGTCCACCAGAAGATAGGAGCTAACTTTACAATATATGATATGGATTTGCCCAAGATGGCCCAGGGTCCATTGAAGGGGACCATAGAATCCACGAGTCCAGTAAGAGTGATGTACATTACTCTAAATAGTTACGTTGAAGTGGACTCATCAGCTGCCACAGATTTCTGTGGGCAGTTGGGCCAAAGGTTAGAGGCGGGGTCATTGGAACAAGATAGGCTGGCAGGTAGTTATATTTAACTTAGAATAGCAGAGGGGATACAGTAATCCAGGATCCTTTTCTACCAATCATCTCAGTCTCCCGGGTTCTGGCTTCAGGGTCGTAGATCAGGATTTTCTCTAGAGTAAACTCTGAATATGTTGGGTTGGGGGGATATTCTGTGAAATGTACTCGGCCAAAGGGTGCTCCAGATGGTTGATATAACTCAGGCGGACAGTCTGTGGTTTCTTGGTGTTTATGGATGTGGGGACAAGGCCGCAGAGGTTAGTCTTCAAATGAAATAGAACTAAAATCAAATATGGGATCACCTGGTTGAACCAAAGGTTCATGTCACTTTATTTCAATAATGGCAATGGGCAGCTTCCTGGTGGCCTAGGGTATAAGTATGACCAACTACCATGGGAAAACTTTTGTAATTCCCCTTGGGCCAGGTGGTACCATTTACCAGGGTTAGGCAACCCTTGGTGGCATCTTGTACGGGAGATCTTTCATGGGCTGGGTCAAAATCAGAAGACTCAAATTCCCTTTTTGAGTTGCAGGATTGGTCATCCTTGGGTGGCCTGCATTTCACAGGAAGTTTTTTCAATTCCCCAGCTGTGGTGGCCCCAGTTATCTTGGGGTCATTGTCCAAGCCTGCACTCCCATTGGCAGGACTAACAGGATCCCTTTGCAGGGAAGGCATAGGCGCTGGTAACTCTAGACTGATGGGCAGCAGGAGTTTCACTGAAGACAGAATTGGCTCTGGTTTGAGCCCAGAAAAATGCAGGCAGCTGGGCAGCTGGGCTGGCGGCTGCAGGGTGTTGGGTTCAAATTCCATAGCTGATATTCTTCCATGAACATTGTTAACAAGAGTTTGTGATTTATGACAGGGAGCTTAATCCCAACAAAGCACCCTCTACAAAGGAAAACTGATATCTTATTATTTTCTTTCCAGAGTTAATTGATTCAAAAGAATGAAGATCAAGTGCAGCAGTATTTGTGAGGGCAGCTCCTTTTGTGCCCATTTTTATCAATTGCTGTTTTCAAATCTTCTATCATGGTCAGGGGTTTAGCAGCAGTTTATTACTGGTTTTTTTGGTTCTTTGGAAGTGTATTAATCCTTTTATTTGATCTTATAACGTAACAGACATGGCTTCAGCCTGCCCAAAAAGATGCCCCAGAGAGAGAAAATAAATTTAACACTGATAAAAATAGCATTTAGCACAAGACACAGGCCTCTCAAGGTGCTGCAATAATTTGACTGCAGTATAAATATCAAGCTAGGTATGATGGCCAGAATTCAAGACAGCAGCCACTTTCAAGACCAGCCACCAGAGTGATTCATATTGAAGTTGTCTGAAACTGTAAAGTTATGCCTCCCTCTTTGGTCTCTACTTCAATCCCTTCCAAATGCTTGGGAATTCCTACCAAATTATGTTTGAACATTTATCCAAAAGATTACTGAAAACCCCCAAGAAAAGACCTCAATTTAATATTTTGGAATTATTCTGAAGATGCCCCCACCTAACCCACCCAAGAGACATCCTTGGTTAAATATCATGTGCAAGAGGGGCCAAGAGCAGTGGTAATTGTATCCAAAGCAAACTTCCCAGTGTTAGTTGGTTTGGTTTTCCTTTTGATTATGCCCATTCAAAATTTGTCAAGATCTTTCTGCCTCAAGAAATGCACTCATATCTGCTCATATCATTGGTTGATTGGTTTTGTGACATTTAATCTACCACCCCAATCTCATCTCATCCCTTAAATGAATGCAAGAGTTTTAAAAGACCTTGTTTCATCATTTTCAACTCTAATAAAGTTTATAATTTGTTAGTAAAACTGGCCAGTTGGTTTTATCTGTTGCTTTGTGCGCCCAGTTCATTACATCTCCCCTTTGGCCCCCCTGGAATTGTTGGTGACAACCATTTGGTTGTTGCTGAAACTGCAATTTATTGTGGTTGAGAGCTTGGTTTTATTTCCTCTTAACCTGCTCTCCAATCCTCACGTAAACAGGATACAATCAAATTGCTTGAAATAATAAAACTGTGAGAGTTTTATACCCAATTCTATAGAACAGAAATGATAGGATAATTATGCTTAAGCAAGATTGACTCATAATTTTTAATAAGAAATATATTTTTGGGAGTAAGATTCTGAAAGCTGGGATTGAGGGCTTTTGGCTGACACCAGGTTAGACTGAAAAAGTTCAGCATTTGCAGAGATATAGGTAAACAAAGATGGTAAAGAACAAAAAACCATCAAAACAGAGGTCTTGACATAAGTATCAGCAGAATAGAAATTATCTGTTAGGGCTTGAATTCTCAGGCTTGGCATGAATCTAACATTTAGCTACCCTAGTTTGGAATTGGGTGATTTTTTAGAATGCCAGTAGTTCCTAAAAGGATTGGTGTGGATCAGACCTAGATCACTTTTGGTTCTGTTTTAAGCCGGCAGTTAGTTTGATTCATTTAAAAATCACTATATTTATGATTTGAGATTTGGGAATTAGATTTGAAAATCCCACATTTTGCTCAACAGGTTCTGAGTCTACAGTATATGAAAAAGATGGCTTTATAAACCCATATGCCAGACAAAAGCGGTGAAGGAAAAGTTTTGATGGGATGGCGGGCTGACCCAAAATTTGAGGTTGAGGCTTGGTATTGATACTGTATTTGCTGAGCTAAGCTAGAGTGAATGGTATCCCAATCCAATATTTTTCTATATTCAATAGCTGCCCTGGCTGCTTATTTTGGGTACCCTCCCTATTCCCAGCAGCTTCATTCCTAGGAATCAAAATACAACAGATATCATGATTGCTTTTATTTTCAAATAAAATCTATGTTGAAAGTGTGGATGATCTAACTTTGTAAGGATTTGGAGCCTAGAAGCTAAGGTGTCAGAAATGAAGTGGGTACCTGATCTTGGATGCTTGTTAGAGGTATGGTTGAAGTAATCTTGGTATTGCCACATGTTTTATTCTGCTTCTTCAAGGGCACTCTAGTTCCAGGATGAAGTTTTATTATGTGACTTTAGAATTCCCAATATAGATTGCCACCTGGTCCATTTTTTTGGTGGTTAATGGTATACCTATTGCAACTATGCTATAAGATTAGGCTTAAATGAGTGAAGAAATTGTTAGAACAGATAATACATCACTAGTTGGAAAACGAATCATATAGCTGATGCTTTGGTACTCAGGGAAAGGGTGTCCAACTAGAGTGTTCTGTTTCTGGTCATAAATTGGGGAAATACCTTATTTATTAGTTTTTCTGTGGGCAACCCCCAGAATTAACTCATACAGCTTGAAACATCCTTCATGTTGACAATCCTCAAAAATATTTTTCTTATTTTCAATATTCAAGGTTATTTTTTCTGGCTTAAATAGTAGACACTGATAATAAAAGCAATGTTTAATTTTGATTTTGAGTTTTCAATTGAAATTATAAAAGATAAAGCAAAAATAGTTTTTGAAACTGTTGACATGGAGGATATTCCATGTCGTATGAGTTAATTATGGAGGTTGCCCTTCTGTGCATCTCTTGGTGAAACTTGTCTTGGAGGTTGATCCTGGCTTCTAGTCTGACAAGGTTAAAACATGAAGAGGATATTTATTAGCTGAGGCCAACCCCTGAGGAGGCCCTGTAGCTTCAACCACACTAAGTTATAGTGAAGAAGACTTAGGCTATGTGAGAAAAATCTATGCTGATAGCACTGTTCGTCCTTACAACAGTAAATGGATTCAAAAGGAGAGAAAATAAATATCCTTTGCATATCCTACGGTTGATTGATTCATATATATTCACTGTAAACTAAAACTATATATTATAACGAATATGAGTGTCTTTGTTGCCAGGCCTTTTGATTGAATGTCTTAATGCAGTTATCACGGGCTTGGTGTAGATCTCAAGAAGCATTAAGAACCTGGTGGGTTTTGAATTTCGACGTCGAACAAAAAGTACTGTATGTTTCATAATCTAGCCAACCATCTTTAACTTGCTGCGTAGGCTGTTTATTGCGCAAAAGATATATTTATGGACAAGAGGCTACGAAACTTAATGTTTGCTTTATAAAATAAATGCAAGCCACACGTCTTAGATACTATGGGCGGGGCCTGACACTAGAACCTACCGTTGCTGCAACTTAAGCGCCAAGGCTTCTTTAGGCAGACTTGGGTTGGGAACCCATGGTGCTATTCTTGGCAATTAAGGCTCGGATTGCGACAAGAAGCATGGTAACAGAGAAGTCAACCTTTTCCTTCACAAAGAAAAGAATCACTTGGGAAAGTACGGCCTTGGAGATTTGAGCATTCATTCCCTAGAAACATTAATATTTGGGTGATAGGATAGTTTACCTCATACCACCCGAAAAAGCCCTTCTTCTTGAGGACTCTCTTCAAAACATCAATGCTATCCTTGTAGGGGACATATTCCGGATTTTCTGCCACGTGCTTGGGGGCTTTCCACTGTAGGCGAACCTTGGCCATTATATAGGGGTATGTAACAATAGTAGCTACAGTCTTGGAGATAGCCCCAAAGGTAAAGATTTCTAAAGAAGTTAGATTACGCCGTCCCTTGAGGTTGAGCCAATAGCCCTTGAGTTTTTCAAATACTCCGTAAGTAATGGATGGGTTGACGACCAGAACCAGGGAAGGCTTTAAGCCTCGCCAAAGTCCAGGGTAACCGTCGTTCTTAATAATATCCAGCCAGGTGGAAAGCATGGACTTGCGATCCTCGGCAGAGGTGGTCTGCTGGCGGGTCACTGCAACAGAAATGGGGAGAGTGACGAGCTGTGCCATAACACCAGCTACCCCACCAACACTTAGCTCAGCCCAGGCAGGAAGAGTGGCATGCATTTCTTTCAAATTGGAAGGGTTCCGCTTCAGATAGTAGTTTCGAATAAAAGAGTAGAAGTAGAAGTACGCAAAGCTATTCGCAACGACTTGAAAAACTCCAACTGGGAGACCATTATACAACCCAGGAAGACCTTCGTGCTCATAGACGGTTTGAATCACCTCGAGCATCGTGGTCATGCGCTTTTTTCCATTCAGAATCAGTCTTGGAACCTACTTCTGACTTTTCTTCATCTGGGTTTTCCGTTGGAACTTGAAGAACCGTTTTGGCACTAAAATACCGCAAGGTGAATAAAAACCTTTACTGAAGATAGAATGACACGGAGGCTTATGAAGTTTGAGCCAGCATCCTCCAAATAAATCAGGTTTAGGCCAACCTTATTATAAGCCAGCGGGAAAATATTTAAAGCATTTTTGGCAAAGTCTTGAAATAAAAAACTTACAGATCTAAGGGATATGTGATGCTAAGAGCAATGGCGGCGCCAGCCCCGCCTGCCAAAGCAGAACCAAACGAAACCCACCCCGGGGGAAGAACTTTGGATTGCGAAGACATTTTATTAAACTTGAAGCTACGTTATTTTGATATCAGAACCTTTCAATATTAAGAAACCAAGCTTATTGAGCACTTAGTTGTGGCTAGGAGTTAGATGTTGACTGCTTGCAGTCATTCAAATATTTGATTTCAGCAAGTCACATAAATTTAGGTCCACCTTTATTTGATTGGGGATACAAAAACGTCACTGGCATGAGCAATTGGATCAACTCTGATAATTAAACAGCCTTCTCTACTTACAGTTTGTAAGTAGAGAAAGGAGTGGCGGAAGTTAATATAAGCTCCACTCCAATTGACGTCATTGGATAAAAAACTTTGAATATGGAATGCCTTTAAACAAAACAAGTTTCAAATATTATATTTACATATAATATTATTTAAACAAGCGTTTTTCAAGATCTTGTTTTATTGTGTATTGCGCCAAGTGAATCCTGAAAGGTATGACTGCTTCTTGATTTATTGAACACAATGTCAAGGTTTCATAAACATGATAATTACTAATCTAAGGAACTTCAGATTATCTATACTTTCACAAGCCAATAAATTATATTTGAAGGCAAACTCAAGGTTTAATTGCAAGCGCATGATGCATCGCATATCGGCTGCACAGTTCTGTGCTACAGAGAACGTTTCTACCAATCTGAATGTTCTAAAGGAACTCGCTTTCAAAGCGAAAGAGGAAAATTCAAGTGTAATTTTTATTATTTGACTCCGGCAAGTTTTTTGGGTTGAAAAATCTAACATTCAGTTAGTTTGTTAAGATGGTTTAAATCTGTTTATTCGAGCAATCACTTTATAGGTTGGAAAATAATTTACTCTGGTTTAGGCGATATTTTTCCCCGAGGCTAGTGATTATATCGCTAGAAACCATGAAGAAGCTAGCAACTTGGCTCAACCACTCACCGGCTCTTATGTCAGTAGCATCCAGAGCATTGCTCGCGAATTAAAAATCTGGATAGGCGTCGGAGTGCATGAGAAAGTATGTACGATATTTGATGTTGATTTCTAAAATATTCAGATCCCCGAGTCTGAAAGGCTTTACAACACATATCTAATGATTTCCGATGAAGGTCATATTCGAGAAAAATACCAGAAAGTTCATCTCTTTGATATAGTGAGAACTTCCAGTAGTCTTTTATTAAGCTTTTGTAAAGTCCCTAAGGAATGGACCAAACTTGAAAGAGAGTTCTTACACCAAAGCAGGCGAAAAATTATGTCCCCCGATACCCACCCCCTTTGGTACAATTGGGCTGGCCATTGTAAGCTTTGAGCTTCTAAACTTTACCAACAGCCAAAACTTTTCAGTGCTATGATCTCCGCTTTCCAGAACTCTCGCAGACTCTTCGACTCAACGGAGCCCAAATCTTAACATACCCTTCGGTATTCACTACCAAGACTGGCCTGGCACATTGGGGTAACTAATTCACCTTTCTTTCCTGACGCCTTTCAGAGACTCTGTTGCGAGCAAGAGCGATTGAAACCCAGTGCTTTGTAGTTGCCCCTGGCCAAATAGGAAACCATAACTCCAAACGGTCGAGCTATGGTCACTCTATGGTAAGTATATGTGTTGAGATGTAACCGACATCAAAGATTGTGAGTCCTTGGGGGGAGGTATTGGCGACCTGCGGGGATAACTTAGCCCCTTCAATCTGCACTAGCGAAGCAGACATGGCCTTTCTTTCCCGAGTTCGGGAAGAAAATGCCCCTGGAATCTCACCGAAAGCCAAGTCTGTATTTTAAGTAGCTCCAGCGACTTTAAACCACTTTCCAATAAAATGGCATATTAAAGCTATGTAAAGGATAGATTATTGATGCAACCCTGACTTTCAATATCTTGAATTGCTATTCAAGTGATGCCTTCGTCAAGCTATACTCCTTTTATCTTCAATCCAGGACCTCGCCTTTACACTAAGCGTAGCGTTCTAAACCAAAGCTCTATTCAGAAATTTATATCGTTCCTTCTTGTACCAGGTTAACACCTACAATTCCAAGTTCAGAGGTACGGAGGGTTTACGTGTATATTTCAAACCGGTATTTACATAACTAAATCCAAAAAGGCCAGATCCTTAGGACCCGACGGTCGTAAATGAAGTATCTGTTCCTTTGAAAACTTCCAACCAAACAATTTTTGGAGGTGCTATGCGTTGTAACTGCGCTACAGGTAACAGTTATAAATAAAGAAGAGGCAATAGGATTGAAAAATATATCATTTGTTGAAAGGAAAATAAGGTTTCATACCCTTAATGGGACCCAGTTGCTCGTGGCACATGATAGAAAAGCTGATCCGTGCATTGGTGCTGCTAGGGGTGATGAATCCATCCCGGTTTGCATAGATGAATCGGTAAACGGTTGACTTGGATGCCATCAGTGTACTGCCGAGAATATCTCTTGCCCGTTTTTGGCAACAGGTCAAGCCAGGCCCTGAACCAAAGCGGTACCGCTTCCATAACGGATCGTTCAGTATCAATAAGTTTCTTCAAGAGAAGCGGAAATAAATCCAATCCCTCTGCAAAGCCTGAAAAACATTCGGATGACCTCAGCTTGGATATCGACAAAAAGTGGGGGAAGTGGTCTCTGCGAGAGAGGGGGCGAAACTTACAAAGGAAACTTACAAAGGCTGGCTCCCATCCCAAGGAAATGAACCACCAGGATGCCACCCAGTGCAAGACCAGGATGCCTGCTCTCAGTTGTCTCTACAGTGAGGGTGCTGCAAAGATGGATGAGAAATAGATGTTCTACTTCATGAGTACATGCCCCATTATCAACCAGGAAGTGCTATCTAAGAAAGGGCAAAGCTTCATAGATCCTCTGGCAGGGACAGGTGTGGGAGCAGCAGGGGCTGATTCATGGAATATGAAACTGAACAGCACAAAACTCTTCCCAGTGAACTTCTCTTCAACCTCTAGAATAGAAAAGGGAAGATCATCAGGGGATAGCCCTTTTATTAACCACCCAGAGAAGGAGGCCAAATGCTGCGCCTGTGTTGGCAAGTCTATAAAGGGTAGCAGGAGCAGATGGGAGCTGGAACTCAGGTGACATGCTTAAGAAGACAACCAACTCTAAAGCTCCAGAAGTTGACCACCACCACAAAAGACCAGGCCCAGGGTTTAAAAGGAGACCATTGTTCCTTAACTCTCTTCAGGATCCTGGGTTGGAAGGGGTGGTGGGAAGGTAAACCCAGATGGGGCTCGCCAGACTTCAATGTGAAGATCCAAGCCAAAGCATCTGGATCTTACACCATCTTTTAATAAACAGGTAGGCGCAGCCGGGCTCAAAGAAGCCTGGACCAAAAATTTTACAGGGTTCGAAGTAAGTGCACAACATAAACCTAAATCAACTTTAAACTTCAAAGCTGGTGAGCGGGGAAACCCAGGAAAATTTGGCTGGAACCAGGGCTAATTATCTCCAGAGCCAGAGCAGACAATGTTTGGGGCTAGCAGGAGGGCCAAAAATAAAAGGCAGTAAAAGAGGGGAAGAATCTAAACAAAGCTTTAGATTCTAGGTTTTACTAAAAACTGACACAAGAAGCCTGGGGCCCTTGCTCGCTTTTATGGCACAACCATGGGATTAGGGACCCATCAGGGGAGCACTTGAGGGAGGATTTGATTGGTTAGAAGATCAATCTTATGGGTCTTGAGCCAGGAATCCTGGATGGTCCTTGTCATGTTCTGAGGTACGCACAGACACACACCGGGAAATCCTAACCTTAGGCTTGGATTCATACTAAGTCTCAGTTAGTTGGCAGGGAAGGTGATGCAATTACCTTGAGGCCCTGAATGAAAAGTCTCTACTAGTTGTGGCTAGAGAGAGGTGCTGAAGTACTTGATCTCAAAAAGACAGAAATGTGAATAGAACTTGAATTCTATTGGGAATAAAGAATTATAATTTATATTGTTTAGCAATACAACAACATTACTAGGACGGTAGGATCACTCGCCACAAGCGCAAGTGGGGGGAGTGAGTTGCTCAGAATCAGGAAACCAAACAGTTGAATTTCCCATTTTGGAAAACAACTCATTTCAAAGAACAAAGGCAAAACCAAGGGATTTGTCCTCAAAATAACCCAACAAAGACAAAATTGATAAAGCGTGAATATCGGCATTCATGACTGTCCTTCTCAAGGGTGCCCTGATGCATCTGATTAAGCATGTACTTTAGAACAAGTGACCAGTGATGAAATTTGGGGGTTCAAGATGGGTTTGTACCCCTGATGTGGCAGGCATTGATGGGATGGATTAGATAAACTTCAGCTTGGGTAAAACTAAGCCAAAAGACAATCCAAAAAAACCTGTGTTTTCTCCTAGATCAGAAGGGCTGGTGGCAATGAGGGCACCATGCAGGAAGGTCATAAAAACACATTCACTGACTGTGTGAGCTAAGTCTTTGACTTTTCTCAGTGGTTTAGCCAGTGAATTGGGGGGCTCCTTTGTACACCAAATAATGATGTTTCTGTCCAAGGCTAAAGGGGATCCCAGAGCTTTACACTACCCTTTTTTTCTGGGGATAGATGCCTTCTTGAGGCTGGTCTGCTAGTAAAAAGCTCTTATGCACCTCTCAAATATTGATTGCTAGGAGTGAGTGTGGGAGCATAAAGCCTCTAGGCTATTTCAATGGAAAGCTTTTACCAATTCTCAACATTTCCTGCAACCTGAGGCACTTTTCCAGCCGTTGTCATAAGATGGGTACCCTTTTCAGGATAAAAATTATTAGAGAGACTTGCATAATGAGCAAGAGGCTATCATCTGCCCCATCTTATACTCATAGGAGCCCTTCTAATTTAATTGAGATTATTATAGGTGTGATACTCCTTCAAAAAGGGACAGACAGCAAGCATTGAGCATATTTTGAATTTGATAGGAGGGTGGGAGTCTAACACATGTACATTGTCCCTTTAGCTTCTAGGACTTTGAAGAGGCCAAAGTTTTTGGGAGCAAGCAGGAACTTTTTTGTAGGATTTTAGTAGCATCCAGAATATCAAGATCTAACAGGGTAGGGGAAAGGAGAAAGCAGAACATGTTTTTATTGGATGCCTTTTTGTAAACCTGAACGTCTTTATTCAGGAATTTATGTAACTTGATGTGGGTGACTTTGAGGCTCTTTACTGTACCTACTGCTGCTGGAATGTGCATCTTCAAGGTTGGCCTGATTGTGAAGGCTGTGCAGAAGCTAATGATTTTGTGAAATATGAGGCCCCATCAAAGAGCGGAAAAGTTTGTTGTAGGAAAACTTTAAAAGAGAGTGTGTCAGGATATCAGTTGCTGGGTGAAGTAGTAGCAGACCCAAGAGCAGGGTGGGCTTCTGGGCCTGAGAATAGGTCCTGCCACAGGGTTGGAGCCAAGTTGATGATATAAGATAACAAACAACCAATCAGAGACCAAGGGCCAGGATTTGGAACCATGAAATATATCAAGCCCATCATAGTTATATATAATACTCTAAAGAGCTGAGTAGATGTGGTTTTATTAGCAGTAAAGCAATCCTGCAGGAAGTTGGGCTGGGGTGTGAGAGATGGGGTCATTGGTACCAAGTAGACAGGCAGATAACTGTACTTTTCCCAGAATAGTTGGGGCTAAAAATTGTACCAGGTTCCTTCTCAGTTAATTTTTCAGGCCTCCTAGTTCTTGCTAAAGAGTTGGAAAGAATGATGTTTTCTAAGGTAAATTTGGAATAAGCCAAGTTGGCAGGGAATTCAGTAAATTTAATAGGACAAAAGAAGCATCAGAGGGACAGAATAGCTTAGGCAGGCTGTAAAGACCCAACAATTGGGGTAGTATTTTAGCTATACTGTAAATTCAGAACCTAAACGTAAAAATGCAGGATTGTCAAATCCTTGGTCCAAATTTCAAATCACTTTTGCGGGCAACTCAGCTGAGTGAAAAATAAAATATTTAATAAAATCAAACATTTAATTTGACTTTTTTGATTTATTTAAATTGGCAAATTTCGAATCTCTTGAGTAGATAACTCAACTAACAAAAGACAAAACTCAGCAAACAAATGCAGGATACATAAATCAGAAATGTGGGATTCTAATGTATGATTTGAGATTTCCTGTATTTCAAACAAATCATAGACATCATGGAAAACTTAACAAATCTGAAATTGCGGGATTGTCAAATCCAAGAACCAAGTTTCAAATAATAATTGCGAGAAAATTGAAATAAATATAATTTATGAGTGTCTCAAAAAGGATGCCAAAGGATCTAGAGTGGATCTGTGCTAATTTTTTTAGGAATCAGGCATTCTCAAAAATCACCCTATTTCATTTTAGGACGGCTAAAATTTAGATGCTTGATTACAGTAGATTTCAGAAAACACTAATAATAATATATAATTCTATTTTATTATTAGTATTTTCTGAAATCTACTGTAATCAAGTATCCTTAATAGCAGTACATGAATACATAGTGCAGTAAATTGATGGTTTATCTTTTCCTCTCCTTTCTTCCTTGAAAATAAGTTTTGTTGGCCCCTTGCTTACGCCAGGGGCCAAAAAACTTTTAAAAAATTTCTGCGTCATCAGGAGAGTAGCTCATAAATCATTATATGGGTTTATGGTTGCTATATTAGTGATTTAGAGTGCAGAATATTGCATCATTTCCAGTTTAGAAAATTTTACATTTCACTTAATTTCATGTCTAAACATGGTTGTTGAGATTTTATTTTCATTTGATTTTATCCAGAGTGGAGCTTCTTGATTTGGGTTGATTTGTCCTAGTTTCTTACTTTACATTCAATTTGGATTCCAGTTCCTGCAATTAATATCTGAGTTTACTAGTGGCATTCAAAAGTGATTTGAAATTTGGTTCTTGGATTTGACAATCCCGCAATTTCAAAAAACATAGTAAACTTAATGAAAATGGTTGATGGATTTAAACACTTCAAATCTGATTCCAGTTAATTCATTTTGTCCATTGGAAATATGCAGTTTGAATTGAACCTTGCAAAGTGTCTATGAGTTCCCACATTTTTAAAAATTCAAATAAAAATACAAAGAATTCAATTTAATTAAAAAAAGGCTATCCTGCAAAAGTGATTCAAAATTTGGACCAAGGATTTGACAATCCCGCATTTTTACGTTTAGGTTCTGAATTTACAGTATAAGGTCCCAAGTTGGCCACTTGAAACCCAGTGAGCGCAGTCACAATGGGATAGACTGTCATCATCCATTGAATGACCTTTGTGTGAAAGTTATAACAACCAAAATTACTGGTAAAATACATGATTACATAGTATACAAGGGTGTATACAGCTACAGACTGAATGGAGTGGGGTGAAACCAGGTGAGCCAGGAATACTGATTGGAGGAGTTAAGCTGCACCAGCTCCTTGTAAAAGTACTAGCCATTTGGGTTATTGAATGGCCCATGCAATTGATAGTGTTGGTGGCCCCCAATCCCAAGGCAGGCTGTAAAGACAGCCGAGAAGATAAGGTGTTTCATCCTCTAGTCCTGGGGAAGGGAAGACAAAGCTTAGTATCTTTAACTTTCTGAAGGGTAAATGTTGAACAACTTGGGTTATTGCTGGTATGTTCAAAGCTACAGATAGATGTTAGCCTTGCCAATGTACTCTACCTAATCCTATGCAAGAGCACTACAGACTACAATAGAATAGAACTTTGAAGATAATTATGTTTATTGAAACTGGAGTACAATCTAGCCAGTGGCTGTAATCTATCTAGGTGTAACTAAGACCTTGTTATCATCCTTTCAGGCATCTGTATCAATATATACTGCAATAACCCTTCTTCTTGTCCTTTCAGACAGTTCTTGGTGGCTACCTTTGGAAAAGGTCTATCTTTACTGGCTGCGCCTATCCTGATTGGCTGTCCTTGGCACGTGTGTTGCTACTGGCCTTGAAAGGCGTACATGGCACTTCAGCTACAGCCTACGCTTTTATTGAGCTAACCTACTGTTATTTATTGGTTGACCGTATCTTACACGCCTATTATTGCGCTGTGAAACTTTGCCGTATTTAGTTGATGCTTAGAAATTGTCCCTGTTCAGCCCTCTCACATTGGAAGGTGGAATTCTAGTATTCCATTTGTAGGGCTTAATCAGTGATTCTTTTCTGGCTGGCAAGCCTTCTGCTTATTAATGCAACAGGTTGAATTGGGGATTATACACCATATAATAGCAGACTCAATCCAGTATCAATCCGTGGATTATCCACCGTGTAATGCTGACCCAAACCAATAAGAAACTTGATTATACACTGTGTAATGCTGACCCAAACTCAGTATTTCCTTGACATATGCACATCACTTGTTTGATATATTCATAAACACCATCAGGCTATGTGAGGCTGAGTTGATACAACGTCCAGCAGGATGGTATGGGCAATATACAGTTGATGATTTAGTGATTACACGCCGTGTAATCAATGATAATCACTATATTGGCTAACGTTTATACGGCGTATAATATAACACATTGGAATGATAATCAGTGATAATATGGTGTATAATTGTTGCATCTATCCTAATAAACTAATAATTATATGGCGTATAACTTCCATATCCATTATAATATATTAGTGATTATACAGCATATAATTACTACATTTAATAGGGTATCAGCCTAGTGATAGTATGGCGTGTAAATGTAATGATCTGCATGCAATGATTAGCCTGATTGTTTGTGGTCAATCAGCCTAACCTCACAGTAAAAGTCTTGGTTGATTTATGTGTGTCAGGGAATTTTTCTCTGACTACAACAATACTTCTGTTAATAGAAACAATGCAATGTTATCAGTTGTGGGACACCCAGACATCAACAAAGGATTTAATGCTCAAGAAACTTGGACCAACACTTCCCAAGACAAGGATTGAACCCAGAACCTTTTGTTAAGGTCAACTGTTAGTTTACACTCTTCAAATTGATTTAAATTACCTTTATATATTGATTTAATTCAATTGCCGCTTGCTCTCAAACTAGGGTTTGCTTCTGCTGCTGTTAATAAGGCTTTAACACACGTCACTTATTGTTCAAATCATGATTGGCTTCTTTCTCCACGCTTGCTGCTCCCAGAACTACTGGCATTATATTTGGACCAGGCTCCGCATTCAATTTCCCATGATATGAATCATATCACCTGCTTAATTGTTATACATCTTGTGGCTTGTTTTTGTTTCCTCTCTAACCTCAAATGGCTTATATATAATATTAAGCTACAAGTGGGCTTACAATTGACACAGGTAACCAAATTAGCCATAGTCTCACTCAAATTACATTGTAAATCCCCTCCCATCATAAATCCCTCTTAAATGTCACAGCCCCACCATTTTGGTATTTAAGAGAGTCAAGTCTATTATTTCACCTTGTTTCAACAATAAAGATTTTCTTTTACTCTATACTTGTCCACACCTACCTTATTACCTCTCATTTGAAACCATGAAGGGAATTTCATTCCTGTTCTGGTTTCTAGTCCTCCTGCTTACAGTTATATTGGGCCTTGAAGACCCTACTCCCACCATTGAATGGCACAATCCCTCTCTCAATGATGCTCATCAGAAGGAGTCTCTGGCTAATGGGTGATTTAAATATCCCTCTGGCCACTGGGGAGGAAAGTTCCATTATGGGCGCAATACTACTCCTCCTTTCACAGAACCCTCACTGGTGAGACCCCACACATCTTTCTACCTGTTGACCTACTTGTTAGGGTATTTCCTCTTGGGTTGTTTCAGTTCCATGATGGGTAGATTTGCTTATTTGGGCCACTTGGGCCACCTTGCCATGGTCACAGTGCCCATTGGTTTGGTCATTGCAGGTCTTAACATAGGAGCCCTGGCTCACCATATTGGGGGCTTGTTCCCCCTCAAGTGGGTCCTTGACAATGTGATAACAATTGAGGGGTAATTCACTCAATGATAGCACAAACTACCATCAAGTTATTGAGCTTTATTATATACTATCATCCTTGGTGGGGCATGAATAGTGAAAAATATTGAACAGGGAACCCCAAACACTTGGTGTTGTCTGGAATTCCCTTTTGGGAGTGGGATTAGAGGGGGTTTGCAAGCAATGAATTATTAATCTCTGACTTGCATTGGTTGGGTGTCTCTTCAAGCACTATCATGCACCCAAATTCCACTTCTGAAATTACTGCATTGGTGACTTTGCAGGGCAGCCTGTCAGCCCCATCCAAATCTGGTAGATTCCAAATTTGGGCAGCACTTCCCCCTAAATTTAGATTTGGGGAATTGCCTTTTTGGTTTCCAAATTTGGCAGTTCCCCCATCCAGCAGGGGTGGACAGTCCCACCGTGGGGGTGCACTGCCTCCTGCCAGCTGGATGGGTGGAAGGGGTGGCAGGAGCAGGCAGGCAAGCTTCCAGACCAGCTGGGCAGCCCACAGCTGGGGTATAAAACCCAAATTTTTGAATTTTTGAAATTTCAATATCTTTTTCAAAAAACTGTTGTTTTGCAACAGTTTCCCCAATTAGGGGGAACTGCTGCAATTTTTTTGTGACTTTTGATATCAATTGTATACTAAATCTTGTCTTGTGAAAGGTTGTTGTCAGGAATATTCCTGACACAGACAACCGTCAGAATTTAAACTGTCTACATGTAACATCCTCCATGTCAACAATCCTAAATTTTATTTTGGCTTTAATTTTTACAATTTTACTTAAAACTTGAAAATTAAAATCAAACTTTCTTTTAGCATTAGGGACAATTATTCAAGGAAAAGTATCAATAAAAATACAAAAATATTTTTGGGAATTGTTGACATGAAGGATGTTACATATAGGCAGCTTTTATTATGAAAGTTGCCCTTAGGTAAGGGGTCTCAGGACCTGAAAGCAGGCTGGTGAGAAAAGTGGGGCCTGAGAATGTGAATAAATATGATAGAAAACAAGAACTAGATAGGGTAAAATTTGGTTGAACCAAAGGTTCCTCACAACTTTATTATCAGGATGACAGTAGGGGTTGGCTTTAACATAGGGGGTATAAATATCACTTTGTTGGGCCTCATTTTTAGGTTGGGTTTGCAAAATTTGGGCAGGCTGGCGTCAAGAATATGAGGGTGGTAAGGTGGTATCATACTCAGGTGGGTTGTCATTGGCTACTTTTGAGGAATATATGTCTAAGCCTTTCTGTTTATTAGCCTGATTGTCAAGGTTGATCAGGCCTGCAGGGCATGCACTATTTCCTAGAGCTCAGAGAAACTTATGATGTCTCTCATTAGTAAAATTGTGGGATACTTCACCCAACCCACCAGTGTTTTAGGCTGCTTCTTTGGAGTAACTTCTGATGGCATGTGTCTTTTTTTGCTTACAACTTTTTTAGACTTGAAAAGAATTTTGGCATTGATGGGCTATCATTCAAATAACATTCAGATTAGAGCCCAATAAAATGTGGGTGGTGTCTGTTTCCCAGGGCTAGAAGATCACAAAGAGACCAGGTAGAGGTTCAGGTCTAGATTTTGATCTTGCTTTAGGATAAAAATGTAAGTTTCACTTGAAAAAGAGATTTTATCAGACCAGGTATTTATTACAGTGATTGTATAGAATCTCATATGCTGCCCCATGGTCTGATTGACTGTTTCAGTCTGCCCATTCAACTATGGGTAATGCACAGTTTAGGTGTGTGGCTTGATGTTTAGGATGTCTATAAAAGACTCTCAGAACTAGGAGGTAAACTGGGGTCCCTTATCAAAATTCTCTCTGTTATCAGGCATAACAGAAGATTTAGCAGGAAGTCTTTTATAAAAAATACTTGAGGTTCAAATTAAGCAATTATTAGCTGATTGGGCTTGTGTTAATGTTGTAACTGTGCTGTTTTAGCAGAGTTACACAGGGAAAAATATTTAGAAGCTAGATAATAATCTTTATTTTGAGATAGTGATTATATAGTTCATGTGAATCAATGGATAACAGGAACATGATTGGTGATCACATGGCTGGATGGAAGAAGGGGGTGGCTTGATCCTGGTAATGAGTCAAGTGCCAAAACAAGGTATCTACTGTAAAGGATCATCATCTGTTCATGTTGTTGGATTTGGTAATTTGAGTTGACTTCCTAGTCTGGCTTTGAGTGACCGGATAATCAGATTGCGGGTCATAAACCCGCTTGGTTAGAGCCTTGCTGGCGGGTTGAGCCTGCGGTTTTGACACCCCCCCCCAACTGAAGGTCGGCCTCCTCTGAGGGCAGGTTGTCAGGGAGGTTGTTGGGTGCCCGGGCGCCATATTGAACTAGTTGCTGTTCTGTGGCAGGCAGGGCGGTTTCTTGTTGTTTCTGTCTTGCTTTTCAGGATTGTAGGCGGTCATGGTATAGGGTCTTGTCTTGCTTAAGTTTGCCAAGTCCTTGCACAAGGTAAGTGTTATTGTTGTTTACCTTCAAAATGATTGCTGGCCCCATTTTTTCAGGTTATAACTTGATTGTGTCAATATTCATGACCCATACTTTGTCCCCAACTTCATGTCTGTTGCAGATGGGAACAAATTTCTTTTGCAGACGTTCATTCTCTTTGGCTGTTTGCTCGCGGTTAGCCTCTATTACTTGAGGGTCTGAGCGTGGAGGCACTTCACTTGGAATTTCCAGTTTAGGTCCTGTCAATGCTTGAATGATATTTGGCTGTGTACCGTATACCAGTTCAAACAGGCTTTTTCCGGTGGATCTGTTCACTCAGGTTTGACACACAAGTAGTACAGTTGGTAGCTGCTTATACCAGTCTTCAGGTCTCCCAGCAGTGAGTTTGGCTAAGGCTTGCACAAGGCTACCATTAAGCCGCTCTATGCGTCCATTGGCCTGTGGGTGGTATGGTGTTGTTATGGTGTGTTTGACCTCATTCTTGGTGAGGTATATGTTGGTGTCTTTGGAGGTCAACTCTTTGCCTCTGTTGGTTATCAGGAGTTCTGGCTTTATGAACTTAGTGATTATTTCTTTGCCAATAAATTGACAAACGTTGTTGCCAGTGTGTGCTTTCACTGCTTGGGCTACTGGCCATCTTGTCGCAAAGTCAATGGCAGTGATGATGTATTTCTTGTCATTATGTTTTCCTGGCATGGGACCAACAATGTCAAGAGCCCATACTTTGAAAGTTAGTTGTGTGTGGATGGGGAGTACTGACTTTGGCGTGGTTTTGTTTTTAGCAAACTTTTTGCACACCTCACATTGGTCTAGAACTTCCTGGACATTGCAGTATAAGGTTGGCCACCAGGCTTTATGTTTTAGAAACTCATATAGGTTTCTGCTCTTGGTATGCCCAAGGTCTCTGTGATAGCAAAGGATAGTGTTGACCTGCTGATGTGTGGGAATGTAGGGAATGGTTATGCCGTCAGTCATCTTTCTGTGAAGAGTCCCATATACGTCAGCAAAGAGGTGTTCATTTTTAATGACTATTTCTTTTGTTATGTCAGTTGTGCCAGGGGAGAACCCTTTGTCCTTTGTTTGTAGCACTAAGAGAGGCCAGTCTGGGTCAAGCCCATTCTCTCCTCTTGAAACACAAACATACAGGCAGGACAGGGCATCTGCCATGGCAAGCTTGCCTCAGGTTTATACTGGATGAGCATGTTAAATCTCTCCAATAGTTCCATCCACCATGCTTGGCGGCGCAACAGATTTGTTTGAGTCTTGAAATAGATGAGTGACTTATGATTGGTTAATGCTGTGAATTCTTCCTGGCGCTCTAAGTAGCAACATCATTTGACTAGGCAGTGCACAATAGCCAGCAGTTCTTTGTTGTGGATATGGTATTTACACTTGCCATCTGTCAATTTTTGCAATTTGTAGGCTACAGACAGGAAGTCACTGTCACTATTTTTTATTCATAGTACTCCCCCAATGGATGCATCTGAGGCGTTGGTTTCCATCTGGTATTCCCCATCACGTTTGGGGTATTGCAGGATGGGAGCTGTTGTGAGCTTCTCTTTAAGGTGTCTAAAACAGAGGTCACGTTGGGGGGGTCTACACAATCTTAGACTTGGCGCCGGTTATGGCAGATAAGGGGGAAGTCAAGACGCCACAGTCAGGTATGGAACTTTTTACATAGGCCACCATTTCCAAGAAGGTGCGGAGCTCCAACTTACCCTTGGGTGGTGGCATCTTGCAGATGGCCTTTATCTTTTGACTGTTGGGTTTGATGCCGTCCTTTGAGACTATATGTCCCAAAAAGGGTAGTTGCTCACAGAAGAACTGGCACTTAGAGGTCTTGGCCAACAGTTTGTGTTGTGCCAAGGTTGCAAAGACTGCCTCCAGGTCTTTGTGGTGCTGTTCTACCAAGGGGCTGTAGACAATAATGTTGTCTAGGTATACTAGGGCATGTTTGCCTATGTGGGGCGCAAACACTTTGTTCATGAAGGTTACAAAGGTGGATGGGGCATTGGTCATGCCAAAGTTGAGTACCACGCATTTTTAGGAGCCGTATTTAGTGCAGAAGGCTGTTTTGGGGATGTCTTCCTCCTTGATACAAATCTGATTGTAGCCCACAGTTAGATCAATCTTGGAGAAGACTGTGGCTCCTCCCAAGGCATTGAAGAGGTTGTCAATCAGTGGTAGCGGGTAATAATTCTTGATGGTAACTTTGTTTAGGGCGCAGTAGTCTGTGACCAGGCGTAAGGTACTGTCTTTCTTAGCCACAAAGAATATGGTGGCCCCAAAGGGAGAGTGTGAGGGCAGATAAGTCCTTTTTCCAATGCCTCCTTGAGGTAGGTGCACAAGGCGTTGTCTTCATTTGGGGTTATCCTGTAGATAGGGTGTGCCTTGGGTACAGCCCCCTTGAGTTGGATAGAGTGCTGAATATGCTTCTCGGGGGGCAGGCCAGGTAACGCTTCCTTAAAGATTTCTGGGTGGCGGGCCACAATGTTGCAATCCTGAAGCATGGAGGTATCCTAATGGTCTTTGAAGTGTATGATCTCATACTGGCAGGAGTCCCAGTCAATTGACTTCAGGTCTTTCTTTTCATCCTGGGTCTCTGTGATACGTACAAAGACGTGGTTGTGTAGCAGTTGGTCCACAGAGTCAGGGTAGATCTGGTGGTTGACGCCTTCACGCTTGATGGTCAATACTGAGGTCGCTCAGTCTATGTGAGGGTTGTTCTTCTGTAACCAGTCTAGTCCCAGTACAATGTCAAACTTAGGAAAGTTGATGACAGGACCTTGGATGGTGGAGTGAAGGTTCTCAAGCATGACGGAGAAGGTGGCAGTTTCCTTTGTCACGGTGATGTTGTGTTTGTCAGCCAGGACCACATTTTTAATCTGCAAAGGATTAGTGGCCAGCTTGAACTTATCCACAAAACTACTGTTGACTAAGGTTTGGTCTGTGTCTGAGTCCAAGAGTTCTGAGCCTGTGTAATTTCAAAAGTAGAAAAGATAGTACATCAATTTATTGGGATGTCTGGCAATGGTGTACAGTACTGGGTCCTCTGAGGGCACCTGGATCATTGGGCATTGGTCCACGTCCTTGGGTTGGTATTCATTGTTGGGCAAGTCAGGAGTTGTGTGTGGAGAGCTTGGCTTGCTTAGTGCTCTCCCCGGGCTTTTCCCTCATCTTGGTTGCCTTGTGTGGCGGTGACACAGAAATGAGTATGGTTTGACTGGCCATTGTTTCTATTTCCATGTCCATTAGAACCCGTGGGTTTGTGGTTGGCGTTGTTCCTGTTGCCTCCAGGAGGTGGTTGAGCAGAGCGCCTGCTTGGATGGGAATCCTTGGGTCTTTCTTGTTTCCCAGTTTGTGCCTTATGCAGTGTGTTGGATATCTGTTCTGCTTTTTCTTCTTCCCAGTACAGGCTTTGCAGATTGGTCACTTGATCCAGGTTTACATGCCTCATCACGTGCAACTTGAGAGCTTTGTAGTACATGAGGTGTGTGACTGGGGTGTCAAAGGCCATGTCAGATGACGCACAAAGGCAAGGTTTCTTATAGGCGCAGTTGAGTTCTTTTACAGTGCCTGTCTGGGTCAGGTTCTTCACTTTGTAAATGATCATGAGCGCTGTATCTTTAAGCAAAAATCTTGCCAGGAAGTCTTGCTTAAAGGTATCCCAGTTCTTGTCAGTGTGCTCTTTGTGCCACTTGTTGCACCAGGTGCCAGTGTCATGGGTCAGGCAAATGGAGATTTCTGTGATCCAAAATTGCTGTGGGCATTCCATCTGAGCTAGCTTACTCTGGGTGGACTGGATCCATGTGGCTGTGTTGTTGTTGTTGGCCCCAGCAAAAGGTTCCAAAGCGGCGCTTTGTAGTCTTTGAGATACATAGGCGGGCATGATGGTTTTATTGGCTGGTTGCGGCATTGATGAGAGCCTGAAAGAAACCTTGTGCAGACATGGCGTTGAAGGCGGGTAGCGGGATTACCATGTTTTGATATAGTACAAAACCATCAGGTATGTTGGTACCAGGAGCGTACGGAGTCCAGTTGGGCAGGAGGCCAGACATAATTCTGTCAAGGATTTGTTGGCTGCAGCGTGTGAGGGCAACAGGCAGAATTTTTCAAGATAAGGTAGGATGGAGAACCTACCTGTGCTACCAATGTTGTAACTGTGCTGTTTTAGCAGAGTTACACAGGGAAAAATATTTAGAAGCTAGATAATAATCTTTATTTTGAGATAGTGATTATATAGTTCATGTGAATCAATGGATAACACAAACATGATTGGTGATCACACGGCTGGATGGAAGAAGGGGGTGGCTTGATCCTGGTAATGTTTCAAGCGCCAAAACAAGGTATCCACCATAAAGGATCATCATCTGTTCATGTTATTGGATTTGGTAATTTGAGTTGACTTCCTAGTCTGGCTTCAAGTGACCAGATAATCAGATTGCAGGTCATAAACCTGCTTGGTTGGAACCTTGCTGGCAGGTTGAGCCTGCGGTTTTGACATTAAGGTTTTAAAATTAACTTAGTGCTTGGTTTAATTGATTATACAAGTTAAATCTTTCTAACAATTAGAAGATTGAGCGCTAAAGCTCTGATGTCAAAATTAATGAACTAAGATGAATTTAGAGTATATGTGTTCATAAAGTGCCAAGAGAAGACCATGTTCACAGTGTATTTAGGGACACACTTGAAAATTACTTGCAATAAGTCAATCCAAAGTGGTTTGTTGTAACTGTGCTGTTTTATCAGAGTTACAAGGGGGAAATATTGGAAACTAGATAATTATTTTTATTTGGAGATATGAATTATATGGCAACCACCAGAATTAACTCATTCCGCAAGTCTCTACTATATTTCAACAATCAGAATTAAAAATACTTTAATGTTGACAACATTGAAAAGTCAGAACTAAGTTTTAACTCATGCAGACTACTAAATGTTGACACTTTTTTAATAAGCAGAAACCTGTTTCATGAACATTTTACTTAATAAAAATTAAGCTTCAAAAAACCTTTTTTAGGGTGATGTGACTACATAGATTCAAAAAAGTCCATAAAAAATGATGCATGGAAATAAAAAAAATCATAAAAATACACTTCAAAAATAATTCACTATGAAATTAGCTATCTTTACTATAAAATATTTTTTCCACTTATAAAAACAAAAAAATCCAATGCATAAAAAGATACTATATAAAAATTTACATATTATAGGAAAATATAATAATCAGAAACAGTAATATAAAGTTTTTTCTATATTGAAAACTACAAAAAAACATATAATTTACTAGTAAAATACCAATATAGGCCATATAATACAGTCTAAAGCATCAAACTATCAATAGAAAATCAATGATTTTATAAAAGCAGTATCATAAAATATTAATGAGTTATTTAGAATAGCTTTTTATTTAAAAATATTAAACTTAACATATAAGAACTATATACAAAATTAGGCAATACTCAATAAATTTAATTAAAAGCTAGACTGTGATCACCTGGTTGCCATTAAGAACTGTGGCAATCTTCTTGATGTATTCCCCAATCTCTGAAAGCTTATATTTGGCCTTGACAATTTCCTTGATCTTCTCTTGATATTGTTTCTCTTTGGTGGTTCTCTTCTTCTTGGATGAGTGGTTCTCAATATCTCTGATGGATGCAGCAGTCTTCCCCTGTTGGACTTTGAGGTGCTTGTAGAAGGTTTTGTATCTGGGCTTGATTCCAAAGGAAGACTTGATATTCTTATACCAGCCCTCCAAAGATGAAGTTGCTTTCATCTCATCCTTAAGAACTTCCTGGTAGCAGTTCCAGTTGGCTTTGGCTCTGGGCTTAGTGACCTTACGTCCAATCCACTGTGGTTTGTAATATTCAATGAAAGGGTAGAAGACATCCTCATGCTTCTTGGCATATGGATCCTGGCATAGGAAGTAAAAGGCTTGTCCAGTATGCTCTGGCTTTACAAAGGCTAGTGCTACAAACTGCTGAATTAAGAACTTGCACTTTCCTGATGTATCTAGATGTTGGAGCTTGCTGAGCTCAGGTAGACCCTTTAGTTGCCTGTTGACAGCCTGTCAATAATGGAAAAAATACCCCTGGACCTCTCCATCAAAGGTACTTATAAAGGCGTTATACTGGACATTTTCATAGTCCATGATTATAGTTGAGGGGCCAAGTGCTTTATCATGAGCTTCTTGTTCTGCAGCAAGGGTGGCTTCATCCTTTTCATCATCATCTGGATTAGCTCTAGTGTTATGGCCAGGGAGACTATTTTTATTACTGGGTAGGGATTTGATGCCCTCCTGAAGGATTTTAAAGGCCTTTATGTAGATCTCTTCTGTTTCCCCAGGAATCAGAAAGTAGGCAAATGGAAGCACCTTGCCTTCAATGAGGGAATGTACAACCCATAGTTGGTAAAAAAGGCGGGGCATACTGCAAAGGTACCGTCACATAACCAGGTCTCTGAATCTCTTAACTGCTCCAGGTTCTGTTGTGTAGCATAGCATATAATTCTTGCCTCTTCTGTAGGCCCATTATTATGTAAAAGTAATGCCTCATCACCATTAAACATCTTTAACTCCTCTGTTAATACTAACTCTCCTTGGACCATGGCAGATTTCTTATGTGGGAATAGATCATGATGTTTGTCACATATTGTAAATTCACTGCCACCTCTGGCTTTGGACCACTCAATCTTTCCCTGTTGTACCAAGAAAGGTCCCAAAATGCCCGCCAAACCCCTCCATTTGTTGAATGATTTAGCTCACACGGTTGATGAGAGGTTTGTGCTGGCTTATCCTGTGGAATCCCTGCCTTTGGTTGCTCCTTCCTGGGAAGAAACCCTGGTTAATTTGGACTACCTATTAGCCTGGTGTTGTCTGTTTTTAAAAACTATCAGAGCCACCCAATCAGGTGTTGCCACATCAACGCTTGATAACCCAGTTGACCCCCAAATGTCTGGCATCTCTTCCAGCCAATCAGATTTGATTTCAGAAATTGGAGTAAAACTCTCCAGTCCCCCTGAGCCCATCCAGCAAAGTTTTGTACCTAGCCAATCAGGCTCACCCCCAACTGTCATGTGACCAGTTTTTTTGCAATCCATTCCTTTTAACCAAGCAAGGGGACTTTCAGCCCCTGCTTGTCTATTTTCCACTTACATTAAAGTTTGGAGTCACCTGCACCTTAATTTTCTTAATTTTGAGTTGCCTGGAACCAGTTGTGTCCCTAAAACTCAAAATATTAGAGTGTAGCCCCTGCCCTAAGCTTACCTTTAGCCAGCCAGTTTTGAACCCAGCTTCTCTTCTGGCTCCTTGTACAAGTGTTCTTTCACTTAGTTGTTGTCTCTTTTGCTCTCGCTTTCAAAATCAAAGTTTGAAGCTCAAAGTTTCAATTGAATTTTCCTATAATTTCTATTATTATCTTGAATTTTCCTTTAAAAATCATTGTTTTTGAACCCGCTTTTGCTTGCAGTTATAATCCAAGGGCCCCAAGACAACAGCAAGGCTACCCAAACCCGTTCTGCTGTTTTCCCAAGGATTTGCCAAAGACTACCCTAGTCTTGCCATTTTCTCTCCTTTTTCTCCAGAAACTATACCATCCTACCCCAAATTTTGTGCTGGTTCTTTCTATGATACTGCTGGCTCTTAAATTTGTCATCTTTTCCCTGGCTCTTTTTCTCTTGCTTCTGTGGTCCACCTCCCCTGACCTGTGGGGGAAAATCTCCTCATCAGCCCGTCTGGTAGGTAGCAACCCTGCCAGTCTCTGGGACCTCCCCAGCAGTCTTCTCTTTTCTGGAGAGGCTGTGGTTAAGATCCTGACGTGTGACAATCTTGACCTGGACATTTTGGAGCTTTCTTTGACTAGTTCTGAAGAGGTAGTGCCCCCCATACCTCCTCTCCCCTCCATGGTTCAGAAGAATGTGGTACCCCCAGGTCCTCCAAGGTGGCCTCCCCCGCTCCTACTCGCACTCCCTGGTTGCTCACCGGCCTGATTCTAATGGGTTTGAATGCCTAATTCCCCCAGTTGTCCCCGGTGTCCTCCCTGTGGTCCCCTCTCCAAGCGGCCATCCCAGTTGCGCACTGGATGGCATCCTGGTGGTTTGTTGCACTGGGATGGGAGCCAAACTTAGTTAGTTTAGCCCCTCTCTCTCACACATATGTACTTCACTAACTGGTTGCAGTCAGGGATGAGCTTCAGGTTCTCATTACTTAGGTGTGTGGTGGCCTTAACTGCCAGATCAGAAGCCTTGACGTCTTTGGAGACTGGGATCATTTGGTAGAGGTACCACTTTAGAAGCTTTTCAATAAGATTGATTGGAGCATTGCATGTGTGCTCTCCTTTTTCACTAGTGACTTTATCCCATCCTTCTGTGTTGATCCTGGCAGCACAGCTTCTATCTTCACACACATAATACTTGCTTCTTCCTGCTCTCTTTTGATTGTTGTAATTAAAAACATAGTCATCACAGATTAAACTTGCACCTCCTTTGACAGACATTAGAGGGGAAACCCAAGGGAACTTCTTTGGAATCTTAAGCTCTCCTTTGACCTTACATATATTGTGAATTTTTAGGGGATCCCATGGGCCAATTGGTGCTTGATGATAGTCAGACAGATAATCATCAGGGTCTTCTTTATTGATACTTGATGAGGAGGATGGAGGTGCAGATTCCTTGGACAGTGGAGGGGAATTATCTAGAGTTGGATTCTTGTGCTTCTTGGACTGGGATGAGCTTGATTTCTTGGGGCTTTATTCCTTTGAGCTTGATTCATCTGGGCTTGACTGGGGTTCTGGAATCTTGGGTATCTTCTTTCTTTCTTGCTTGTTTAGTGGAACCTCATCTCCTTCTGATTGGTACCATCTTGGAGAAGAGGAGGGGGCAGGGGAGGGCTCTTTGCTTTCAGGGTCTGGGGTCTTCTTCTTTGTCTTCTCTTTCTTTGAGGTCTCTTTGGCTGGTTTTTTGTTGGGGTAGGGACTTTGGGCTTTCCAGAGGCTTTGGGCACTTTCTTGGTTGACTTGGGGTTCTTTTGTGGCTTCTTGGAAGATTTGTCCTACAATAATTAGAGTAGAGTTCATAAAGTAAGAATGATCATGTGAAACCCAAATAAAGTTAAATAACATTAACTTCTTTTATTTTTTATTATTAAGTAAATAGTTTATAGAAGTATGGAAAGTAATTTTAGAGCTAGTTTGTTAGTAAAGAATAGAAAAAACCATGTTTAAATAAAAAGTTGACATTCTGGTAGTCACAATAGTCAAAAATATTTAATTTAGTTTGTCAGCATAAAACACTTTAATTTTGACGTCAACATACTGACAGTCAGCATTAAACTAGAAAAACACTATGTAAATCACTTATAAAGCTTAGTTAATATTTTCTGGAGTTGGTTTTTTAAGGCCAAAATTGATTATTTTTAAATTTTAAAAAAAAATTAAAGATTTGCATATGTAGCTTATGAAAACTACATGATAGGGATTATAGAGCAGACTCTAAAGTACAGCCCTGGGTACGTTGGCCTGAATTACCATACCATTATATGTATGCTTTTTGTTAAGTGGCAGTGTTTTACTAATAAACCAGTGAAGGTGTCAACATTCAGGCAGTCAGTGTTCTTTTATAGTAACTCTCCTATTAAATATTGCTTAAATTATGTCACTTTTTTGCTTAGCCAAACCCCTTTGTTGCAATTTAGGTGCCGCGTCAATTTGACACAAAGTCAACATTGTAAGTACATATATAAATTCTAGTTTTAACATATGCGTTTTGGCTTAAGTGGACTTCCAGAAATAAGCTATAGTTTATCTAGTGAGTTTGAAAATACAGTAAATATCTAAATAATACAAAGAACACTATGAAAGTTGGAATAAGTCTTTTTTAAATGCTTATCTTATTATATATTTGATAAAAACATTAATATAAAAATAAAAAAACAGTTATTTTTAGAATATTGTATAATTTATTAAGAAAATCATGGATTCTTATTTGGGGTCAACATCCAGATATTACTTACTGGAGTCAACCTTAATGTAAAAGTACAAAGAAACTTACATTTTCATAGTAAATTATATTAGTTTTTTGGCTTAAGATTAAGCCTTTGTTTAAATGGTGTTGACATTATGCCTGTTCCTTTTTAATTTTGTACTTCTGACTTAATAATTCACTATGAAAAATAACTTAGTTTTGGAAATTCCCAATTCTGGTGGATAAATACTAAAATAATGTTGACTTACTGAATGTCAACAATTTGTCAACATTCAGTGAGTCAACTTGCAGAATAAGTTAATTCTGGTGGTTGCCAATTATATAGTTGTGCTGAATCACCTTAAGAGGAACATTATTATGTAGATCATTCAGTTGGATGGTGAAGGGGGGTGTCTTATTCATGGTAAAGGCTCAGGTGCCAAATTGAGTCATCCACTGAATAGGATCATTGTTTGTTCATGCTGTTGTTTTTGGAAATTCAAGTTGACTTCCTTATTTGGGACCAGGTCACAGGAAAGTTGGGTTGCAGGTCTCAAACCTTTTTAGTCAGAACCTTGCTGGTGGATTGATTCTGATGTTTCAACAGATTCTAGTTTGTGATTACAGCTATCAGTACAATTATGTTAATAGAAAACTAGGTAGCTAATTTGAAACTCAGGCACAGGTGTTCTGAAAGAATTTTTGTCTGGAATATTCCTGATATTAACCAAATTTCTACTAAGATACCAAGTTGGGGAAAATAGGAGTTTTTAGTCCAAAAGACTTACAATTTAATTTGGATCCCCCCATATTAAACATGGAAAATAAAAATAAAGTCAAAACAGAACTTGGAAACCCCCAGAACAATTTATTATCCAGGCAGGCGCCTGCCAGCACCCTCTGCCACCCAGCCAGTGGACCCGCTGCCAGTCCCCCACCCACCTTCTTGCTCCCCAGGTCCCAGCTGTCTGCCAGCCACCCACCTGGGTCCCAGTCCCCAGCCAATCAAATAAGTCCCTGGCCACAAGGCCAAAATTGGAGAATAATACTTTTCCTCAAGCACAAGGACAAACACAGGTTTTGTTTTTAAATAATAATTTGACCACCAGCCAATGGGAATCTGAAACCCAGACCACATGGTCAGATCCAAACTCTAGTCAAGCCAACCTTTCCAAGACCAAACTAAATTTTGAAAGCAACTTGGTCTCTATTCTTTACCTAGCACCAGGTCAACAAGAGGCTATTGGCTCACCTCAATAATTTCCAAACCAACCACATATAACAGAAGAACAAGAGTTTCCCCCTATTATTAGAGCCCAATCCCCACATTCACCCTCCAGATTCTTGGGGTCCCCAATTTCCTGTTTTTACTCTCACTTTAAAAACTTTGCAGGGTGTGGGCAACTATAAATAAAGGATCCCCTCTCAATGATAACTTGTGCTGATATTGAGAGCAATACCCTCCTCAATAAAGCTAATCTAAATCTTAATCCTTAAAGTCAACTCTTAGTTAATTTAACCTCCACCTTCAATCCCTAATCCAGGGAAGATGAATCATCTCATCTTCACATCTGTGCTTACAGCTTGCCTTGGGATTAGAGGGTACCAACAGGAACCAGAAACCTTTAGGCCTTCACCACAAGGGTTAGGCCAGGGCTACCACTACAACCCTGGTCAACTCAACTCTTTACATGCTGGTTCTTGGCCTCCTCTTGTGTTGCTGCACTCCACCTTGCCCATTGTGGTGTACACCTTCATTTACTATGTATTGACATACTTTGCGGGAAGCTTTGTCAGGTATAACCTCCACACCAAGGAATTATGATGGTTAATGACCATCTATCCTATTGTCACCGCTTTGAAAGAATTCCAACTTGCCAATCTCTAATCATACCTTACCCAAGTAGTACCAACAATGTCTGGTTATTACAATTTTAAGGTGATTTTTCATAGTTCTTTCTTGTGAAAATCTGTGTAGGTGGTGGCCTGATTATCTATGACCTTATTAATCAGATATTTTACTCTTTTTTAGATCATATGTGTTATAATACTCAGCCTTACAGTGTCCCAGGATTAAGAGATAGGTAGTCTCTTGTCCATAAAGAATAGCAAATAAGATAAACTATAGTGTTATTTTTCTCAGTATGTAGGTATTTAGGGCTCCGGGAAGATAAAATCTTAATTACAGGTGCCAAAGTGAGTCAACTTTTACATGATAAAAATGAGAGTAAAACTAAACTTCTCAATTGTGCAAATATTGAAAGATTTATATGGTGCAGAAACAACTGGTGAGTATTCATGGCTTTAACTACAGATGCTATGAGCCTTTTTTGAAATTGAAATCATTGTTGAGAAGCAGAACTTAATAAAAGCCATATCAGTGAAACTTTCACAAATGACATTTTTCTTCTAATAATAAACCAAAGTCAAAATCAGGAATTGAACCCTTATCCTTGCAATCTGCAGCCTGCCAGCCCAGAGGGCTAAGGGCCCAGCTGCCCACATTTTTTGGGCTTGGGTCAGTGGGTTTTTTAATAAGCAGTCCACAAAGCCAAGGAGATTCACCAAGATTGGGAAGGTGCCTAACTTAAGGCAAGCCACCCAGAGCCCAGACCTATGCAGAGGAAGGGGCTTCCCAAAAGGAGATTTCAGTGAAATCCAAGATCACACCCCTCCAATGAGCGCTAACCAGTGTTAATTCTCAGAATCCAGGAAAGACTGTATTTGGCTGGGCTGCCTGATTTTGATAATAGAGTTTGGAAGCATGAAGTTTATTATGTCTATTTTTCAATGCCCGCCAATCAACAGCTAACCAAACCTGATAACCAACCAATGAATCAGATTTCAAGTGTTAGAATACCCAAAGATCAAAAGTCTGTGATTATTGAAAAATCCAGAAAAATTAGTATAAAGTCCCCAGCTATATTGTATATAGTGATATTATCATTCTGATAATAAAGTTAAATAAACTTTTGCTTCATACAATTTCTGCCTTGTCTAGTTCTAGTTTGCCATTGTCTACACACAATTTTCATAGGCTCTCATGCCCCTTTCAGTCCTTTTTCTAATCCTGCAGCCTCTCATCCTGAGTTATTCTGTTCATTAGGAAAAACCTTTGGTCCTGTTTATTTCACTGAGTACCTGTCAAACCCAGCCTATTCCAAATTCATCCTAGAAAATATACTAATTGCCAACCCCTTGGAAAGAATTAGAGAATCAGATCCCTTTTGTCACAGTAGTTTCCATAATGCCAGGAATTATTTGCCCAAGTTGAAAAGCTTGGAAGACAGGCAAACAGTTAACTAATTTAACTGAGTTGATGGATTTAAATCATGCTGTTGATTGAAAATGGGTTACTGCTGTTCCATTTGCCAGCTGTATTTGATTTCCCCTTCCAAGTTTACACTGATAAATTGACATAATCTTAGAGTCACTCAATACACCCTTATTTATCAGAAAAGTTGTCAGAAATTGGTCATTCAAGGATTTTTTTGTACTGTAAAAGGTACTCTTTAGATGATGTAGACAGAATAGGAGCCATGGATCCAGGTGGTATTGCTTAGTCAAATTTTGATATATAGGGAAATTTTTCACTGTTCAACTCTTAAGAGTTGAGTCCTCCTTAAATTTTATACTCAAATGAAGTCAATATTCTTCTGGTCTAACCTATATTTATCATACATCCTGTATTAGGCCTGCTGCAATACATTCCCTATAATTTGATTTTTAGTCAAATTATTACTAGAAGATGGGATCCCGCTGTTGGCACTTTGTTGTTGTTGTCTCCCAATGTTAATCCAATGCCCGCAAATCTTGGAGTTTTCCCTACTGTATCTGAAGCTGAGACACTTGCTCCATCCCAATGTCCTAAATTCTATGCTGAAGACACATTGATTCTCTATCAGGCAATTTATCTAGGACTATTTCGGTTAGTGTTAATCATTTTGCTTAATCCTAATGTATCTTTTGGAAATTTTACAAACAGTATTTGAGATTTTGTTGGTGGTTAATCATCAACTCCATGTGGATTTGGGTGGTGATTCCTCACCACATGGAGACCTCTTCTTACTATCTGTCAATTTTTGTCACACCTTTAACTGCAAAGAAACTAGATAATCTGTGCATACTAGACTCTTCTATGACAATTATAACTATCTACCTGATTACCTAGTATCAATGACTCCACCCCTGACCCTGCAGCTTGACTTCCTGCAATATTACATTGTTGCCCCTGAGACCACTTCCACCCAGCTTTTTAGAGTATTGTATATTAATTTGACAGGTTTGGTAAATTCTGTGGTCCCCAGTTCAGGCCCTTGGTACTTTGCTGGCTGATCCCTATCTTACTTTCAGGAATGCCTCTTCTGATATTCCTTACAACAATTTAGTCATTTGAATACAAGAATTTTCTGCTCCTCCTTTTGGTCTTACTGAATCACCTAATAGTCAATGGTTAATAGGAAGTATTTGTTCCTTATTAACTTTTAATTTTTTCCCAGTTGGATTTTTAAACCCAGTATTGTCAGCAACAGGATTTGAACCTGGGTCTTCTTTTTGTTTAAATGCTCTTTTGCTAGAAGAGACTAATGATACATTAGTGAACAATGAATTTTTACCTTTTGAAATTAAATCCAGCTAATCAGGTGTCTCAACAATTAAATTGATGGATAATGTAACTAAAATTGATGACGCAGATAAACTCTTTGGCTCTGTTTCTGCTTTGGCTTGTCTGTTGGTCTCTGGTTCTGTTTCTGGTCCATGTTCTTCTTTTCCTGGTCTCTGTGAGGAATAGCTAGAGATACTTCAGGTTTTGATGTTCTTTATGGGGGTTTTTAAGTTTAACTTAAATTAATTTGTATGCTAATGCACATTTTAGGGGGGAAAGATACCCAATTTCCAAATTTTAAGTTACAATAACTCACAATCTTCAGTAACTTCTCAAAATCTGCTCAAATCCTTTATTCTTCCCCAAATATTTTTACTCATACCATGCTATATATAGTTGTTAAGTGATACAGTAGTTTTAAAAGCTATGGCAACAAGCAAAGATACTTTAGATTTAAATGAAAATAGCTCAGATGTAAAAAAATTAAAAATAAATAAATCTATTGTAAATTAATATAAATTTATTAGTTTTAATTTTGTTTACATTTGAGTTATTTTTGTTTAAATTTGAAGTATTTTTGCTTGTTGTCATAGCTTTTAAAACTACTATATTCTATTATTTTGTTCAATAAATAAAGTCTACATTCACCCAAAGTGAATTAATGTTATTTTATTTTGAATTAAACCCTTTTAATCCTAATCATGATATTACCCAAGACTTCCATTTTGGAGTCCCTGGGGTATAAAAGGCTTTTTGGATGATCTTGTAACAGGCTGTCAAGGCCAGCATTTTGCTGGGTACACAAGCTGACTTGGGTACCTCCCCCAAAGCACATTTCTTTGATAACTCCTGGCGTCAAGTAATACCAGTAGTCTGGTATACTGCAACCCCCTTGTCCCAAAATCCCCCCAAAAGGAAGAACCTCAGAACTATCAGTCCACCAAGAAGCCTGCTGAGCCCCAGGTCTTCTGTCTGTTGGCATCAGCCTTCCTCCTAAGCTATTTAGGAGCGTACTTCTTCCTAGGTTGTTTCAATCAGCTTTTGGGCTGTTATTGCAGGTTTGGAGAGCTATTCCACCTTGGGATGGTGTCTCTGCTTGTGGGATCTCTTGTGACTGGTCCAAATCCCTCTGCAATCATTCAACATCTTGGAAGACTACTTCCAAGTGGGTGGGTGCCTGACACTTACATTATCAAGTTGGCTCCTATCCTGTAATGGGTCCTACCCTCTGACCTGGCATTTCCTCCACCTGAATTAAATAGCACCCCCCCCAGTACTTGGTACCATGACAGGAACACATCTTGTAAAAGAAAATGACAGTGGTTTTAATTTTCAAAACTGCAGGGTCAGCCTCTCAGAAAGTTTCTACACAAGAGACCATGTATCACCTAACTTGACTATCCTGGCACTCAAAGCCAAATATGGAAGTCAAATTAAGTTATCAAACCAGGAAGCATGAACAGAAACCAACCTTATTCCAGAAATAACTTGATTCAGCGCTTCACTCACTAGTAGGAAAATCCACCACCCTCACCATCCAAATAATCAATCTGTAGGGATCATGTTCCTCCTAAGCAGTCACTACAACTATATAACCCCAATATCTCAATAAAGATTATTATCTAGTTTCTAAACAGTTTCCTCCTATAACTCTGCTAATACAGCACAGTTATGACATAATGACAATATTATTTGTAGCTATATCTTTCATTAATTTACTAAAGTGATCCACTGCAATGAGGATGAATCATCATTCAGAGTAAGAGTGGGGAAGGGGCTTACAGCATCCACACTGACAATATGAAAGGCATGTTTGGGTAGCATCAACATGAAACCATGTTAAATTTGACAAAAATTGTTGCAAGTTGAAGTTGTGATAAGAGAATATGACATCAGTGATTAAAACAGACATGATATTCCAGTATTAATGTTTGACCAACCAGTCATGAGTCTTATATATTCCCCATGTTCAGTATATATGTGATCTTCTAAAATGATAGAAACATTTTGAAATTAGGCTGATTGACCACAAATAATCAGGCTAATAATCACATGAAGATCTTATATATTACACACTGTATTATCACTATATTCTCATATCATTAAGTATAGTCATTATAAACTGTGTGACTACCAGTTTATTATAATTGATAGACCTATTATATGATGTATAATTGTTAGTGTATAGGGGTTATTATTGATTACACACTGTGTAATCAATAGATGATAAATCATGTTACACCCACTATATCCTACTGGATATTAGATCACCTCAGCCTCACCAAGCCTAAGAGTCACATATATGCATATCAAACTATTTGAGGCACAAAAGACCTTGGAATACTGATTTTTCAATAAAATTACCTGGCAGATGATTACCAGTTTGGTATCATATTGAGTCAGATATTACACAGTGCATAATCCCCAACCTGTAGTATTAATAATCATAAGGCTTTTTATTCAAAACAAGATCAATGATGAGATACAGAAAAGGAAAAAGAATACCAACATTTTACCTTCCAGAGTGGGAAGACAGAACTGAGACTATTTCTAAGCATCAACCAAATACAGTGTAGCGTCTTAGTGCCATTAGAGGCACCTAAAGGTGAAGCCTATTTGATAGCTGTCATTAGGCTAGCTCAGTTATAGTTTAGGCTATAGCTGAAGCGCTATGAAAGCCTGGAGAAAGCAGTAGTAATACATGCGCCAAGGACAGCCAATAAGGATAGACATAGCCAGCAAGAATAGACCTATCTTGAAGGTAGCTGCTGGAAACTGTCTGAAATAATAAGAGCAAGAATTTTTGCAGTATATATAGATACAGACACCTGAAAGGATGTTAACAAGTTCTTAGTTACCCTGAATAAATTGCAGCTGCTGGCTATATTGTACTCTAGATTTAATAAATTTAATTATCTATAATTTATATTCTACTGTTGTCTATAGTATTCTTTAGCATAGGCCAGCTAAAGTACATTGGCAAGGCTAACATCTTTCTGTAGCTTTGAACTATCAAACAATATCCACAATTGCTTCACAAACATGTAGACTATGTAGATTTATGAGAGTTATATCAAACCAAATTCTAAATAATTAGCTATCTCATATGATAGTATCAACATAGAGCTTTTGCAAGGCAAGAAAATCTTCTTAATATTTGGATTCTAAAGCAATGGGATATCCTATAAGCTCATAGAAAAATACAGCTCAGCAGGATGTAGTGCCAGTATAGGCATTTGAGAGAGGCCATAAACATTCTGATGTTACATATATGGGCAATATACAGCTGTAAAATCATAACCTTGTGATCTCATAGCCCACCAAGCTAATAGCCTTTAAGGTTTTTTCAATTGCTGCAGCTATCTGGGGAGAAACAGTTGGTCACTACAGCAAAGTGCCATAAATTTAGGGCCTAAACTTTTTTGCAGTGTGGAGAAAATCTAGGTTTTTTTTAGTTATGCTGTGATTCTTCTCATGTTTATTGAGAATAAAAAAGTAAGCAGCATGGTAGTTGACTGTAAAATCCAAGAATAAAGAGTATAACTTTGGTCATTTAGGGAGCAGGTTTGACAATTAAAACCCTGTCAAGGCAGTGCTTATTGAGAAGATAGTCATAAACTATCTGAAAGTCTTTGAATGGATGTTAAATTTCCAAAAGTTTCCTGAAAAGTACCTCAGGAGGCGGTATATCATGTATATACTATCAATGAAGTGATGGAACAGGGGACACCAGAGGCAGCAAAGTGTAGATATTAAAGAAGTTGAGTTGTGGTGGCTCTTGATAGTAGGCATTGTTGGCATTGTTAGGCATGAGTCCAAACTGAGGAATTGTTTGCTGGCTGCTTTCAGTCCCAAGACATGTTGTGAGAACAGCAGAGAAGATGGTGATTCATCTTGTCTTTGAGAAGAGGGTTTTAGTAATGTTATTTTACTTATCTGGCGTTAATTAAAGTTAATCTAGTGATACATAGTTGAAGATATTTTCTCAATGATAGTACAACCTATCAGTGAGAGATTGACTTTATTATATAATTGTCTTTAAAAGTAAAAAGACATGAGTAAAACATTTTATTGGGGCACCCATTTGTTTGGTTTGGTTTGGACTTGAATTGCCTTTCTTAGTGCTGCATAACTGGTTGTCAGGTGTTGCTTTAAGGGCTTTTTGCAGGCATAGGGTATTTGAAAGAAATTGAGATTCATATTATGGGTCCTTTTTCTCTGAAATTTCTTCATTCAAAATGGTTGATAAGGAGAAATTTATGGCCTATGGTGTCAGGGAGCCAGGCGTAGATAGAGGCATCAGGTGACTTGGGATGGGATTGTTGCAACTGAACCAATGAGGGTTCAGTATTTGGAATTGGGGAAGACAACAGTCCAATAGAAAAGACAGAATAATAAGAATAAGGTATTGTTTATTGTAGAATATTGTGAGTAATATACTGTATGGGAAAAGCCACAAGGCCACAAGGGGGTGGCATAGTGGGAAGTTCTATGTAAGGTTTGGAGCCAAGGAATAACTTGTGCGGGAATCAGCAAGTCAAATTGGCAGTGCTCCTAATTAGGATGAAGTACCTGTCATTTGATATTGCCATCAGATTAATCCATAATGTTAGATACGTCAAGGGGCGGCTCATTGAGCACCCCCTGTGTATCGTAAGATACGTTAGCAGGTGTGTCTGGAAACTTGGTTGCAACACCCCCCTTGCCCCCTGATTGTCGTCAGACACCAGAACTGGAGTCTGTGGAAGGTCTGGGAAGGTCTGCACAAACAACCTTTGTGTGTGGATGGCGCGGCAGGGACGCAAGCGGTCATGGTGAAGCTTCTTGGTGTTTCCTTGGGCATCTTCAAGTTGGTAGGTATGATTGTTGTAGACAGCGGCTATCTTGAAGGGCCCTAGGTGGTTGGGTTCCAACTTGGCAGAATTAGGATTGAGGGTGTAGATGGGGTCACCTACAATGTATCTAGCTTTGAGGTGCTTTGTCCCTCCTGCAATCTGCTTGTGTTCAATTTCCTGGGCTTTGGCACGCCATTGATCCAGGGATGGGGTTGTTACTGGGGAAGGCTTGTCAGAAACCTTGGACCGTAGCTTTCCCTGTTCAACCCCTTTCAGACTGTCAGGTGTTCCAAAGGCCAGGGTACTGGGGATGAACCCTGTGCCCCTGTTGATTCTTGCTTGCAGGATGAGTAGAGCGGTGGGCAGGTGTTCAGTCCATGTGGTGTTGGGGTGCTCTTATGAGAGCTTGGCAATCAGTTGAATCAGTGAACCATTTAACTGTTCCACATGTCCATTGGCTTGAGGATGGTAGGGGGTCATAACTATAGGTTGGAGTGCGTTCTTGGCGCAGTATGCCTTCATGACATGCCCAACTAGTTTGGGACTGCCATCTGTGATGAGACGTTTGGGTTGCCCAAAGCGGGCCACAATTTCCTTGCCAATAAAGCAGGTAATGGTGGTGGCAGTGTGGTTGGTTGCTGCCCAGGCCACTGGCCAGCAAGTGAAGTAATCAATGGCAGTGATAATGTACTTCTTTCCCAGTCTGTCTTTGGGGAGTGGCCCCATAATGTTGAGGGCCCACTGCTTGAAGGGTTCCATGGCCTTGATGGTCAGGACATACTTGGGGGTGCAGGTTTGGATGTGTTCTTTTTGCACAACACGCTTGTTTTGAGGAGGTCCAAGATGTCTTGACGCATGCGCGGCCACCAAACCTTATGTTTCATGATCTCAAAGAGGTTACGCCCTCTGATGTGACCCAGGGTTTGGTGGTAGTGCAATATTGTGTCCCCTTGTTGTGTAGTGGGAATGTAAGGCGTCTTTTCACCTGTCTCTGCCCAATGTCAGATGTTACCAGCATTAGTGGTGAACTGACTTTTGTTGTCCTTCAATTTGGAGATGGTGACCAAGTTAAGGCCCTTGTAGCAAGTTGCCTTGGGACAGAGGTAGAGCATGGGCCAATCTGGATCCAAACCATCATCCCCAGTGATGGACGCTACGTAGAATTGCAAAAGAGCGTCAGCTGTGACAAGTTTCTTCCCAGGCTTGTACTCAATGCGCAACTGGTAAGGGGATAGGCGCTCCACCCACCCTGCTTGGCGGTATGTCAAGTGGGACTGCGTGTTGAAGTACTGAAGTGTCTTGTGGTCTGTCAGAATGCGGGGTGGGAAGGTAGCACCTTCCAGGTAACAGCGCCACTTCTTGAGGCAGTGTACAATGGCTGCCAATTTTTTATCATGGATGGGGTAGCGTTGTTCTGAGTCAGTAAGTTTTTTGGACTCATATGCCATGGGGAGGAAGACGCCATTGTCAGTTTCTACCTGTAGCTGTAAATTCACTGCCACCTCTGGCTTTGGACCGCTCAATCTTTCCCTGTTGTACCAAGAAAGGTCCCAAAACGCCCGCCAAACCCCTCCATTTGTTGAATGATTTAGCTCACACGGTTGATGAGAGGTTTGTGCTGGCTTATCCTGTGGAATCCCTGCCTTTGGTTGCTCCTTCCTGGGAAGAAACCCTGGTTAATTTGGACTACCTATTAGCCTGGTGTTGTCTGTTTTTAAAAACTATCAGAGCCACCCAATCAGGTGTTGCCACATCGACGCTTGATAACCCAGTTGACCCCCAAATGTCTGGCATCTCTTCCAGCCAATCAGATTTGATTTCGGAAATTGGAGTAAAACTCTCCAGTCCCCCTGAGCCCATCCAGCAAAGTTTTGTACCTAGCCAATCAGGCTCACCCCCAACTGTCATGTGACCAGTTTTTTGCAATCCATTCCTTTTAACCAAGCAAGGGGACTTTCAGTCCCCTGCTTGTCTATTTTCCACTTACATTAAAGTTTGGAGTCACCTGCACCTTAATTTTCTTAATTTTGAGTTGCCTGGAACCAGTTGTGTCCCTAAAGCTCAAAATATTAGAGTGTAGCCCCTGCCCTAAGCTTACCTTTAGCCAGCCGGTTTTGAACCTGGCTTCTCTTCTGGCTCCTTGTACAAGTGTTCTTTCACTTAGTTGTTGTCTCTTTTGCTCTTGCTTTCAAAATCAAAGTTTGAAGCTCAAAATTTCAATTGAATTTTCCTATAATTTCTATTATTATCTTGAATTTTCCTTTAAAAATCATTGTTTTTGAACCCGCTTTTGCTTGCAGTTATAATCCAAGGGCCCCAAGACAACAGCAAGGCTACCCAAACCTGTTCTGCTGTTTTCCCAAGGATTTTCCAAAGACTACCCTAGTCTTGCCATTTTCTCTCCTTTTTCTCCAGAAACTATACCATCCTACCCCAAATTTTGTGCTGGTTCTTTCTATGATACTGCCGGCTCTTAAATTTGTTGTCTTTTCCCTGGCTCTGTTTCTCTTGCTTCTGTGGTCCACCTCCCCTGACCTGTGGGGGAAAATCTCCTCATTGGCCCGTCTGGTAGGTAGCAACCCTGCCAGTCTCTGGGACCTCCCCAGCAGTCTTCTCTTTTCCAGAGAGGCTGTGGTTAAGAGCCTGACGTGTGACAATCTTGACCTGGACGTTGTGGAGCTTGCTTTGCCTAGTTCTGAAGAGGTAGTGCCCCCCACACCTCCTCTCCTCCTCCATGGTTCAGAAGAATGTGGTACCCCCCCAGGTCCTCCAAGGTGGCCTCCCCTGCTCCTACTTGCACTCCCTGGTTGCTCACCGGCCTGATTCTAATGGGTTTGAACGCCTACTTCCCCCAGTTGTCCCTGGTGTCCTCCCTGTGGTCCCCTCTCCAAGCGGCCATCCCAGTTGCGCACTGGATGGCATCCTGGTGGTTTGTTGCACCAGGATGGGAGCCAAACTTAGTTAGTTTAGCCCCTCTCTCTCACATAATAGACAAGCCAATTTCTTCTGCCTTTGAAGCCTTTTGCTACTGGGTATGGAGCTTACTTCTTGCCCTCATCTGAGCCAGCTTGGGATCTCTCCTTGCTGGATTCCTCTTGGTGTGGGCCGTGTGGTCACTTCTGTCCTCTTTCAAGTTGTGTATCACCAAGAAGTCTGCCTCTCCCTCCACAGCTTCCTCAGCCGCATCTGCGGTAAATATTACCCTGGTGTCACCCTGTACCCCCCCCTCCGTGGCTGTCCGTGAGAAGGTGCTGGATGCTCTTGGGGAGCTGCAGCTCCGCCTCTCTGCAGACTCAGCCTCCACAGACACCCCCATCTCTGACGCACAAAGATCAGTGGCCCTCTTGGATGCACTTGATGGAGACGCCTGCCTCTGGGTGCGCACCCTCCTCTGTCAAAGCCAGGAGCTTGGGGACACCTCCTCCCTCCTCACATTGGTCTCCTCAGCAGTAGCTGCCCCGGGTTCCAAGGCCTCAGTAATATTTGAGACTCTCTGTTCCAAGGGCCTTGCCCCTGATCTTGCCGCTCATGTTGAGTGTTTTGCAGTGAAGGCTGCCTCCCTGGACCTCCCTACTGAGATGGCAGTGGCCATGTTCTGCAACTCCTTAGATGCTGCTTTGGCTGACAAGAGTGTGTGGGATCTGGCTCCTACCTCCCTTGAGAAGGCATTTGCGTTAGCTCGCAAGCTTGGCGCTAAGCCGGCTTATCAGCCCAAGTCTGGTGTATTGGCCCACCTCCTGGTTTCTAAGTCTGCCCAGGGAAAGCCCCCCGCGGCTAAGCCCCCCAAGACGCCTGCCATCAACGTGATGTGCCGCCCTTGCCAGGCTCCTAACTGGCCCACCTCCACAGGTTCCCTCCCTGTCTTTGCGGCTTCAGCTGCCATTCCTGAGGTCTCTTCCTGCAATCCTGCCGCCTCCATTCTGACCCTGCAGAATAAAGAAGATCTCTCCTATTTCCTTTTTACTGCAACCTTCTATACCAAATCTCTCCAGGCTAAGGCTACGGTTTTGGTAGACACAGGTGCTGCGGGCAACTTTATGGACCTGGCACTGGCTCAGTCCTTGGGTTTGTCCCTGCTTCCTCCCCAGAGCCTGATTGCTGCTAGCCAGGTACCGGTTCTTAGTTACCCCCTCACTAACCCACTTAGTTACTGTACAGGCTCCCACGTGTTTGTGAGTAAATTCTCTGCTGTGGAGGACCTCCTGTATCCTGTAATTGTGGGCGTGGGGTGGTGGCGGCGCCACTTGGTTCAGATTGACTGCCTCACCAACAAGCTTCACTTCTCGCTGGACGGGTGTCCTGGGTCATTCCCCCTCCTTCCCCTGGGGTGGGAACCGTCAGAGTCATGCCTATCTCTTGCGGCTTCTCCAGTCTCTCCTCCCAAACCCTTTGCCCTGCCGGCCATACTGGCTCCCTTCAAGGACGCCTTTGACGCTACCCTTTCCTGCGCCCTCCCTCCACACTCTTGTCACAATTTGACCTTCAAGACAACAGTTGACCTTGTGAAGATTGACGCCCCAATGTACCCCCTCAGTGAACTGGAGGATAAGGCCTTGGGCGCGTGGTTGGATGATATGCTGGCTAAAGGGTGGATAGTCAAGAAGGCCTCCTTGGTGAGCTCCCCAGTAGTCTTTGCTAAGAAATTGGATGGATCCCTCCGGCCGTGCGTTGATTATACCCTTCTCAACAACGTCACTGTTCCGGACTGTTATCCCCTCCCCTTGGAAGCATCAATTGCTCAGTCCATTGCCAAGTCTTGTGTCTTTTCAAAACTGGACCTTGTTAATGCCTTTAACCAGGTTTGTGTGGCAGAGGGGGACAAGTGGCTTACTGCCATCAAGACTTGATGCGGCTGCTTCCAATTCAAGGTCATGCCTTTTGGCTTGAAGAATGCTCCTGCAATCTTCCAGCAAGTCATTGAGGACGCCTTGGGAGACCTCTGCTTCTCTTGTGCCATGGCGTACATTGATGACATTCTCATCCACTCCCCCACTCCTGAGCAGCACGCTAAGGACCTAGTGGCTGTGGTGGCGGCCATTCACAAAGCTCGGCTTTTCATCAAGCCCAGTAAGTGTGAGTTCTTCAAGTCTGAGGTTACCTTTCTGGGCAACCTAGTCCTGAAGGATGGTCACGCGGTCTCTCCTGACAAGGCCAAGGCCCTTTGGGAGTGGGCTACCCCCGGAATCAGAAGGAACTACGCTGCTTCCTGGGTACGGTGATCTTTCTCAAGAAGTTCTCTCCCGCCATCTCAGAGCTTGCTGCTCCCCTACACCCCCTAGCGGGCAAGAACGCCTCCTTTGTGTGGACCCTGGCATGTCAGGAAGCCTTTGAGGCCATCAAGCGGGTTTTTGTCTCCACCCCAGTCCTCTGTCACGCTGACACAAGCAAACAGTTCATTGTGGCTTGTGATGCCTCTAACGTGGCTGCTGGGGCCGTTCTCCTTCAAGAACACAACAGTCAGGAGCTCCCGGTTGCTTACTTTTCCAGGAAGTTTGCCCCCAACAAGTGCTCCTGGGCGGTGTTTGACAAGGAGCTGCAGGCTGTGGTGGACGCCATCACCCATTGGCGCCATCATCTGCAGGGCGCTCAGCACAAGTTTGTGGTCCGCACAGACCACAAAGCCCTCTGCTACTTCTGCAAGCCTCAGAAGCTACTCCCTTGCCAGGCACGTGTCATGCAGACGCTCTCAGGTTACAAATTCAAATACAAGTTTGTGAAAGGGGAACTTAACATCCTCCCTACCTCTGACCTGCTGAGTCTGCAACCTGGCAATGTACCCAGTGAGGGGTGATGAGGATCCTCAAGTCACTGTCATCCCAGAGTCTTTGGTCCTCCTGCCGCCCGGTTCACCTCCTCTCCACACCCCCGCCACGGTGCCGGCCCCTACCCCCCAGCTCCTGGTCATTGGCCCCGCCCCCTCCCCGGCGGCACCCCCACCCTTGGCTCTCCCTGGAACACTCTTGTATGACGTCCTGACGGCCCAGCACTCTTCACTGGACGGCCAGGCTATCTGCGCTAAGCTGTCTCCGGACTCCGCATCCAACGGTCCCTATACTCTCAAGGATAGGATAATTTACCAAAATGATAAGGTGTGGGTTCCAAAGGAATTGCGGCCGCGTGTCATGACTGAACATCATGACCCCCCTCTGTTTGGTCATCCTGGTACCAAGAAGCTGCTTGAACTCATCAGGCGTACCTACAGCTGGGCCGGGATAACTAAGGCAGTAGGCCCCTGGATCAAGAAGTGCGTCACTTGTGCCCGCTCCAAACCAGATTGTTCAGGGAACAATGGTCTTCTCCACCCCCTACAGCAGGCTCAAGGCCCATGGTCATCCATCTTGGTGGACTTTGTGGTGGCCCTCCCCTTGTTGGGAGGCTTTGATTCCATCATGGTGGTAGTGGATTTGTTCACCAAATATTCAGTCTTCATCCCATGCCTGACCACTCTGGATTCAGTAGGGATGGCAAAACTGTTTGTAAAACACATCTTCTCCAACTTTGGTCTACCACAGGAAATCATCAGCAACCGGGGTCCCCAGTTCACGTCCATGTTCTGGGAGTCCCTGCTGGGGATCCTAAACATTAAGCCATGCAGGTCCACCTCCTTCCATCCCCAGTCAGATGGCCAAACAGAAAGAGTCAACCAAACCATGGAGCAGCACCTGCGTTGCTACGCAAATGCCTCAATGGACTCCTGGTTGGATGATCTCCCATTAGCCCAGTTTGCCTACAACAATACTGTGCACGCTTTGACAGGGGTGTCCCCATTTCAGGCTACCCTGGGGTTCTCCCCAGCATTTGTGATAGGTCCCTCACTCCAGGCAAGCGTACCAGCTGCCGCAGACATGGCGGCTCACCTCAAAGCCATTCATCTCAAAGTCCAAAGCACCCTGACTAAGTCCATTGAAGCGTACAAGAAAGCGGCAGACAAGAATAGACGGCCTGCTCCCCACTACCCAGTGGGCTCCCTTGTGATGTTGGATGCCACCAATATCCAAATGAAGGTCCCCTCAAGGAAGTTTGCTCCCAAGAGGCTGGGTCCCTTCAAGGTTCTAGAAGACAAGGGTAACGGCGCATTTGTGTTGGACCTCCCCCCTCCTATTAGATCCACAGTACCTTCAACCCTTGTTGCCTGTCCCCTTTTGAGGGGGACCTCCCCAGTACCCCAGACCCCACCTTGGTGGATGGATCCCCCGAGTATGAGGTAGAAGCCATAGTAGCCTCACGTAGGATTTGCAAGTCACTTCAGTATTGTGTATCTTGGAAAGGTTATCCCTCTTACAACAACAGCTGGGTAAGCTCTTCCAATTGCGGAAATTGCTGGGATCTGGTACAGGAATTCCATAAGAACAACCCCTCAGCACTTGGCCCCCCTAAGTCCCTTCTGGCACTCAAGATCCCCAAGGCACACAAGAACTTCTCAGTGGCTACGCTTCCCCAGGGAGGAATCCAACCCCAGGAAAAAGGAAAGGATAATGTAAATTCACTGCCACCTCTGGCTTTGGACCGCTCAATCTTTCCCTGTTGTACCAAGAAAGGTCCCAAAACGCCCGCCAAACCCCTCCATTTGTTGAATGATTTAGCTCACACGGTTGATGAGAGGTTTGTGCTGGCTTATCCTGTGGAATCCCTGCCTTTGGTTGCTCCTTCCTGGGAAGAAACCCTGGTTAATTTGGACTACCTATTAGCCTGGTGTTGTCTGTTTTTAAAAACTATCAGAGCCACCCAATCAGGTGTTGCCACATTGACGCTTGATAACCCAGTTGACCCCCAAATGTCTGGCATCTCTTCCAGCCAATCAGATTTGATTTTGGAAATTGGAGTAAAACTCTCCAGTCCCCCTGAGCCCATCCAGCAAAGTTTTGTACCTAGCCAATCAGGCTCACCCCCAACTGTCATGTGACCAGTTTTTTGCAATCCATTCCTTTTAACCAAGCAAGGGGACTTTCAGTCCCCTGCTTGTCTATTTTCCACTTACATTAAAGTTTGGAGTCACCTGCACCTTAATTTTCTTAATTTTGAGTTGCCTGGAACCAGTTGTGTCCCTAAAGCTCAAAATATTAGAGTGTAGCCCCTGCCCTAAGCTTACCTTTAGCCAGCCGGTTTTGAACCCGGCTTCTCTTCTGGCTCCTTGTACAAGTGTTCTTTCACTTAGTTGTTGTCTCTTTTGCTCTTGCTTTCAAAATCAAAGTTTGAAGCTCAAAATTTCAATTGAATTTTCCTATAATTTCTATTATTATCTTGAATTTTCCTTTAAAAATCATTGTTTTTGAACCCGCTTTTGCTTGCAGTTATAATCCAAGGGCCCCAAGACAACAGCAAGGCTACCCAAACCTGTTCTGCTGTTTTCCCAAGGATTTGCCAAAGACTACCCTAGTCTTGCCATTTTCTCTCCTTTTTCTCCAGAAACTATACCATCCTACCCCAAATTTTGTGCTGGTTCTTTCTATGATACTGCCGGCTCTTAAATTTGTTGTCTTTTCCCTGGCTCTGTTTCTCTTGCTTCTGTGGTCCACCTCCCCTGACCTGTGGGGGAAAATCTCCTCATTGGCCTGTCTGGTAGGTAGCAACCCTGCCAGTCTCTGGGACCTCCCCAGAAGTCTTCTCTTTTCCAGAGAGGCTGTGGTTAAGAGCCTGACGTGTGACAATCTTGACCTGGACGTTGTGGAGCTTGCTTTGCCTAGTTCTGAAGAGGTAGTGCCCCCCACACCTCCTCTCTCCTCCATGGTTCAGAAGAATGTGGTACCCCCTAGGTCCTCCAAGGTGGCCTCCCCTGCTCCTACTTGCACTCCCTGGTTGCTCACCGGCCTGATTCTAATGGGTTTGAACACCTACTTCCCCCAGTTGTCCCTGGTGTCCTCCCTGTGGTCCCCTCTCCAAGCGGCCATCCCAGTTGCGCACTGGATGGCATCCTGGTGGTTTGTTGCACCGGGATGGGAGCCAAACTTAGTTAGTTTAGCCCCTCTCTCTCACAGTAGCATGCCCCCTACGGCTCTGTCAGAGGTGTCGGCCTTGAGTTTGTACTGTCAGTTTTTATTGGGGAACTGTAGTACTGGTGCTGTTGTGAGCCTTTGCTTCAACGCCTCAAAGGCTCAATCTCTGACAGGGGTCCAATGGAAGTGCTGCTTGGTATTGAGGAGCTCAGTGAGAGGTGCAATTAGTTCCCCGCAATTGGGAATAAACTTGCGCATATAGGCAACCATGCCAAGGAATGTTTGCACTTGGCCCACATTGGTGGGGGGCGGCATGCTGGTGATTGCCTTAACTTTGGCAGGGTTGAGATTTACCCCTTGGGCAGAGATGGTGTGCCCAAGGAATAGTAGCTCCAACTTGAGGAACTTGCATTTGGGGGGTTTAGCTTTTAGCTGGTTTTTCCAAAGGGTGTTGAGGACAGCACGGAGGTGTTGGAGGTGTGTGGTTTGATCTTGACTGAAGACAATAATGTTGTCAAGGTACACAACCACACATTTCTCAATCAGTTCCTTGAATGCTTTTTTTCATCAACATGGCAAAGGTGGAGGGAGCGTTGGTCATTCCAAAGTTCATGACATGACACTCAAACAACCTGTAGCGTGTGTGGAAGGCAGTTTTTGCCTCATCCCCTGGTGCAACGCGGACCTGGTTGTACCCCGCAGTGAGATCAATCTTGCTAAAGACCTTTGCATCTGCGAGTGTATCAAACAGGTCGTCAATCAGCAGCAGGGGATACGTGTTCTTAACTGTTACCTCATTTAGGGTGCGGTAGTCTGTGACCAGGCAAAGGGACCCGTCCTTCTTGGCTACAAAGAAGACCGCTGCCCTGTATGGAGAGAGCAAGGGGCAAATGAAGCCCTTATCAAGCGCGTCCACAAGGTGCTGGCAGAGGGTTTCATCTTCCTTTGGTTTGAGACGGTATAATGGTTGTGCTTTAGGTAACAATCCTTGAAGTTGTACAGCGTGCTGGATCTCCTGGGGAGGAGGTAATTGTTCAAGTGTCTCACTGAATACATCCTTGTACTCCTCAAGGAGTGCAGCAAGCGCTGGTGGTGGTGAAGATGTCAAGGGAGGGACCGCTGGTAGTTCAGCACGGATAACTTTGACTGAGCATTGGTTGAAGTCTAGTTTTCCCCCCTTGAAATCATATGAGCATGTCTCTGTTATTCTGACAAAAACAGTATCATGGAGTAGCTTGCTCATTTCCATAGGGTAAATCTGGAACCTCACCCCATTTCTGTTGAGGGTGATTACAGAGGTATCCCAATTGATGTAGGGACGGTTATGCTAAAGCCAGTCAAGACCAGCAATCACGTTGTGGCTGAGCCCTGCCATGATTGGCCCAGAGAGCTTAACTTGGACGTTCCCCATTCTCACAGAGAAGGGTACCATCTCGTGGGTGATGGCCACTCTGCGGGAGTCAGTTACCTGTACGGCCTTGAACCTGCTGGGCACTTGGTCTAATTGTTGAGAGTCAGCAAACGCCTGGTCCACCATAGCGTGGTTGGCCCCGGTATCTACCAGTAATTTGTGGGTGCTCTCACAAAAACAGAAGGGATAGGACAAGCATGTTACTTTATTTGAGGAATGGCTTGCTTGCAATACGGGGTTGTCACTGTGGACTTGAAAGACGTCCAGGGTTTCAAATTTGTGAATGTTGTAGTCACAGGGATTTTTTGCGAGCAGGGATTGAAAGGATGGGTCAGGTGGGGTTGTAAGGCCTCTTGTTGCTACAACCCCCAGACTTTTCCCTGATCCTCAATCTGTGCTAGCTGAAGCTCCCCCTTGTGGGGGCGTTTAGTCCCATTATCCTACTGACGTGGTTGGCGGCGGCCTACTTGACTGTTGCCACTGCCAGGTGTGGTACGTGGTTGGAATGGAGCATCACTGGTATGGCAGAAGCCCATTGAGGCCTGGTTGTTAGCCTCCACAATGGCTTTATAGCAGTCATCAATGGAGGTACAGCGACCTACGGGACCCACTTGCAGATATGGGGTTTTAACCCATTGACAATGAGAGTGAGTAACATTGCATTTCTGTCAGTCACAGCTTCAGGGGCGGCAGCAAGAGCTTGCTGCCAGGCGGCAAGATACTCAGGAACGGAACCAGTTTACTTGATTGCTAGAAGAGGAGTTCCCACAATAATGGGGGAGAAGGTTTCACTGTAACGGGACTTGGCGGCGTCTCGGAATGCCGCCCAGGTAACATCAAGTTCCTGGATGGCCCTGTTGGTGAACCACACAGCAGCGGGCCCCGTGAGGTGACCAGACGCAGTGGTGACCCACATGGGCTCAGGAACCTGGCAGATGCAAAGGCGGGTTTCAGTAGACTGGAGCCAACTGACAATGTCGGCCCCCTCAACGCCACCAGCAAAGGATTCTAGCTGAAGATTGAGCATGCGCTGGGACAGGTCTGACTGGGGCGGGGTGACACTGGCGTCACGCTGCTTGAGGCAGAGCCAATTGTACACACTGGTGAGAACTAACTGGTCTTGATAGATGACGTACCCGTTGGGGATGTCCCCCTTGGGGATTGGCAGGAAGGTCTCTTGTTGGGGAGTAGCCATACAGCCCATACTCTGTCTTTTCTTGGGGGGATTTTTGTTTTAGGTAGGTCAATAACCTACTGCTGCTACCACTGTTGCAACTGAACCAATGAGGGTTCAGTATTTGGAATTGGGGAAGACAACAGTCCAATAGAAAGGACAGAATAATAAGAATAAGGTATTGTTTATTGTAGAATATTGTGAGTAATATACTGTATGGGAAAAGCCACAAGGCCACAAGGGGGTGGCATAGTGGGAAGTTCCATGTAAGGTTTAGAGCCAAGGAATAACTTGTGCGGGAATCAGCAAGTCAAATTGATAGAGCTCCTAATTAGGATGAAGTACCTGCCATTCAATATTACCATCAGATTAATCCATAACGTTAGATACGTCAAGGGGCAGCTCATTGAGCGCCCCCTGTGTATCATAAGATACGTTAGCAGGCGAGTCTGGAAACTTGGTTGCAACAGGATACCGCCAGGCCAGTGGGTAATGTCCACCATAGAATGGGTGCTAACTTGATAATGTAAGATAAGGACCGCCTGAGTAAGGACCAGGGGCCATAGTTGGGCACCATGCAGTCCATCAAGCCTGTCAGAGTAATATAGAGTACTTTGAGCAGCTGGGTGGATGTGGTCTTGGTAGTGGTGGCAGGTTTTATTGGGTGGTTGGGCCGTGGGGTCAGAGGCAGGGTCATAGAAACCAGGTAGGCAGGCAGATAATTATACTTGTCTTTAAAAATCTTGACAGCCTCACATATCACTTTCCTTCACAACCTATAGTTTCAGTCTCTCTAGTCCTTGCCAAGGGGTTAGAAATTAGCATGTTCTCCAAGTTGAACTTGGATTAGGCAGGGTTCAGGGGATATTTGGTGAAATGCACTTGTCCAAAGGATGCTCTATGGGGATGATATAGTGTCAGTAATGGGTCAACAGGTTGGTCTCTAGAGCAGGTGATCACCTTGTTGTCTACTTGACTAGAGTTGAGATGAAAGATCACTAAAACTAAATAGTGTATGATCTGCTGGAACCAAAGGTTCATAAATTCTTTATCATCAAAAATGATGATATGGTCATCCTCATACTGCCAGGGTTCTTATACCATGTGATTTTTCTTCTTTGATTTTTACAGACTTCAGGCCCATGGACAATTTTCTGGCAGGGCATGGATCTTGGCTTAGGGGTTTGAGGGAAGCAGATCCTGGTTAGGCTTGCTCTGGTGAACAGAAGTGGTGATGATTTGTTCTGCTGCTGCTGTTCACTACATCACATGAGCCAGCCAATTGTATTGCTCATTCTGGACTGGGGACTGGCAGCAGCTGGTGCTCATTGGCAGGGCCAGTATCAGACATCATCTTAACCTCTTTTAGGCAAGTCACAACCTGTGTGTAGGTCTGGATTCTCAGTGGCACTGTCACAGCCCATACCAGAGTCCAGCTGATCTCCCATAGGGAAGGCAGGCCGGGCCTGGAAGGCCATGTACACAATAGATGCAATAAAGACCAGGTAGTTGACTGCAGTAGCTAGGGAGCACCAACTCCCAGTATGAGGCACGACCTGGTTGGCCAGCCCCAATACTGTGATATAGACAAACCCCAACTTGCTGAAGTCCTGGACAGGAGGCACATTGGGCAGGGGGAGCAGCAGGAATCTCCTACATAGCAGGTGGGAGATCCAGATGATGGGGATGAAAATACTCCAGGTCAAGGGCGCAGGGTGGTTTGGCAAGGGCAATAGGAGTATAGCTGGGAGGATATAGATATGCAAGTTTGTATTGAGTAGTGGATTCACAAATGGATGCAAAGAGAATAATTAAATTTGAGCAAAAATAGACAATTCCTGTAATAAGATAATAATTTCTAGGCATAAACTTGCTTTATTAAGATGTCAACAGTGAGGAGGGCTTATCCTCCTCACTACTTATACTTACTGGTAGTTTTGTAGCCTTTTGTGCCACCAGGGAACTGATGGCATCAAATTCAGTTGAACCTACAATTTTCACTGGAATTTGCATACTTGGACCAGGGGGTGGGGCTCATTGGTTGTTATAACATGAACCTTTCTTTAACTGCAGCATGCCAAGGTACCACAGTTATTTATAGATCTTGTGAGCAATCAAACACCCAATTGCACAATCAAACAATTACGCTCCTGATGTACCATTTCCTGATAGTTGAAAGGCCCAAATTTGATAATAGAAGCAAAGCTAGGGATTTGAGGCTTGTGTGCCTCTCAAATCCTGGGCAATTTTTTAGTTAAAAGGGGTTTTTTTTGCTCTGGGAGATACTTGGTAAGGGTTCTAAGCTGTGGGAGTTTTGCCTCTAGGAAGGCCAGCTTTTTCTTAAGGGCATTCTGGGCCCTGACAGGCACAAGGCTGGTGAAAATCTGGTGACCATTTGGGAAATCTCCCTTAACAAGCTGGCGGGTTGTGGAGTAATTCAATAACTCATGTCTGTGACTCAATGGGTTAGTGGGTCCTTGTCCATCCTGGGTGACTCAATTTGTCTTTGGGGGGCAGAGTTTGATTCTGAAGTTTTCAACACATGTATTGAGCTTTCAGTCTTGACCTCTGGCAGACTGGCGGGTTCCTGTCCTTTCTGGTTGGGGCAAGATATCTTCCGCGGCCCAGGAATTGGCTCAACTGGCAGTCTGGCAGTTTTCTGTCTATCCTGGTTGGTGCAAGGTATATTCTGAGGACCGGGGTTTGATTTCAGGGTTTTCATACAAGTATTGAGATTTCATTCTTGACATGGGGCCCTGAGAAATGTAGATTACTAATTTGGGATTGAAAATATTTTTGGGCTCTACATGCTTAATTTTAGAACTTTGATCCAAATTTGGGGGGTTTTCTAATTTGGCAAGTGCCCTGGGCTGTTGGGTCTTAGTGATAGCGGAAGATCCCTGACTGGGCAAGGACACTGATAACCAGCTGGGCTAGGATGACAGGCTATATGACAGGAGTGTGTACAGAAGGCTGGGTGGGTACTGGGCCAGCAGGGGTGCACATGGCAGGTGACTCACTGGCTGGCTGGCAGCAGGTGCATGGGCAGAAAAGACCTGGCTGGTGGGCATACAGGCTGTGGCTGGCTGATGGCATAGTCCACAGGGGGATAGGGATCTAATTTTGGTTTTAATTTCACTTTTTAATTCAGAATTCAATCCAAAACCTTAGTTTTTGAATTTTAGTGCCTGTTTTTCAATCAGAAAAAACTGATGCTTGTACTTTGAACTATCCTTGTGGGCTTGGGGTTGTGTGTGAGTTGTTTGATTGTTGGTAAGATACCATATGGAATTTTCTGTTTCTCTTATGCTGTTTTTCCTTGGTGTCAAGAATATTTCTGATATCTTTTAGTCCCTATCATCTATTTCATATTAGGGTTTAACATTTCTATATTTATCATTTTTGGTCACAGATGTGCACTTTTGGTGTATGTATTGATACATCTGGTAATTTTCACCCAAAAACAGACACTCAGAATATGATATTTCTGCTTTCTGCTCTTTATTGTATATATTACTTAGATTGTACTGGTACCAGTGTGAGAACTTCACTAGTTTATTTTGTTACTTGATATAGGGGTTCATGGTTGGATCGAGAATTTCACTTCAGCACATGTGTCTATTTTATTCTCAAATATTTAATAAACATAGTAGCTCTATAATGTGACTGAAATCATTATGTTTGTGTGATCAGTTGTACTATTGTTACTTACAAATAAATTTGTCTTTGGTATGCATCGTTCCTTGTGTATCCAGACATTTCTACCCATTAGCGCTGTTGTCCATGAAATAAGCTCTTATTTCTACCAAAAAAGCTGAATTTCATTTTGGGCTAAACTGATTTTGTTTTAGGCTAGTATATTGTTGTTTATCTCAACAGGGTGTAAAGCTATTGTATGTATAACCAACTTAAACTGTCCTTGGATGGGTCAAGCAACTTGAATAAAACGCTGAAATTCCAAGTAATCATTAATACAAAGGCTTTGGAGATAAATCATGAACTAAATCCAAGGTTAACTGATTTTGAGAAGGGCAAATTTTATTGCAAAAAGGATTAGCAATGAATAACTACCCAAACATGTGAGTTTATGCCGAATTAGAGCTAGTTTTAGTCGTTCCGAGGCGGAAACCATTTGGAATAGACTTCGTTAGCCAGTGATGTCTCGACTTCAGGACAAGAGTTAGGTATGGGAAATTCATTAGGATAGATAGAGCCGGAACAGTACGATGAATCAGATTGAAAAGAGCGTTCAGGCAATAATTGAGACTTATTGCGGAGGCAAGGCAGAAAATAGTTGAGATGGGCCCAGCGGCGGGAAAAAGAGGCCATCAAATAGCGATGAGCAGTCAGCCAAGTTAGAAGGAACAACTGAGCAATTTTCGCCGTAAGTATCAACTGCAGCCGGCGCTCCTGGAACATATTCAACGGCTTCCGCTGCTGGGAAAGGGAACGCGAACGAACCCCGACGGGGAGCACTGCTGGCTCGCCGAAACCGTTGAAAAGTGCCGAGAACATCTGGTTGCTTTGATACTGACTTTGAAGTTGTAGCTGCATATTCATCATTTGGGCAGACATTTCAGTCAGACGCTGGAGAAGGATATTGTTAGTATCTTCTAGAGCCTGAACTCGCGACTCAAGGTGCGAGTTGTCCTTGCGTAATTTCTCATTTTTCTTTCTCAACTGAAAGTGACTCCTTCTTTTTCTTTTCCCGAGACCTCTGAGCAGCCAAGCGATTCCTGATAACCCGATCTCTCCGTAAGGCTTCCCTGTCAACTACATCACCTTTACGCTTACGGCCTGGGCGAAGTTTAACAACCTCAGTCTCAGGCTCATCGACTTCACAACAAGAAGTGGGAGTTCCGATCTCAGAAGTGCTCTCCATTGGTAGTTGAATCTGCGACGCAGGAGAAAAAGAACCAAAGTATAAATCTGGAGTTAGGAGGCCTTCCTGGGAGAAAGTAGGAAATAAGGCATTACTGTTACTTAAGCTGGCTTCCGCATTTGCCATGAACTCCATCGACAATTGTTGATTGACATTTTCATTATAGTCTTGGGAGAACATGGCAGGGACTTGAACAGGAAGTGAGGCTTGATGAAGTAATATTGATTTTTTATCTTTTTTCCAGTTTTATACAACTCAAGAGATATCCTAAAACAATAAAGCTTTGCTAAGCTCCTATCCTTCCACGGATGTTTCCTTTGCAGTATACCATCAAATCATTTGATGAAATTCATTCTTTAAAACCAATCATATTTTTCCACCACAATGCTTTTCCTTTGCCGTTGACATTGTGCTGGAATAGTTTAGTCTCTGCTTCATCGATAGGGTATATATAAATCTAAATTAATTAAGTTTAAAAATCAAAAGCTAAAAGCTTAGTGAAGCCACCACCTTTGTTGGGACAAATATTTAACACTAGGTGGTTGCCCCGTCCAAGGACAGAATTAAAGTTGAATTTAATAAATCAATTAAATATATTTTATTGTGTTTTTAGGCTTGGAGTACCTATCACGTGTTTAATTAAAATTTATTTAATTGCTTTATTAAAATGTAGTTTCAATTATATTTATTTAAATTTAAATTAAAATTGTATATTCCAAGTATAAATAAAACTAAACCTAAATAAGTATAGTATCACTTTTAAGTTTAGTAAAGATAAACTAATTTTCTTAAAATTTAGTATTTGCTTTTTTAAATCCATTCACAATGTAGAGCTGATCTGCAGCTTTAAAATAAGCTATTGGACATCAAAATTGGCTTAGCATTCACTGAGATCCATTGATTTTAGTTTTTTAGTGTGCATTAAAAGTAAATTTAGATAATATCAAATCGAGTCTGAGCCTTTGATTATGACGTGAACCCGATTCCAGCACTTGACTATATATCTCAGCATCTAGAGCAGTTAGAGTTATCATGCTTGGTAATATGGTGATCGGAATCGTCTGAAAAATTGATCTACGTCCTCTAAATTTCATGAAAATCATTATATTGAATCATAATTTTATCATAGTATTTTTACTCCACTGATGTTCTTTTGGGATGAAGCTGTGGCAAGCAAGGTTTACTCTGAAACAATATGGAGCTACTTGGATCAGGTGGCATCAAATCGGAATGCTCTACTATCTCACTTGAAGAATAAGAATTTCGAAATGTCCAAGCCAACCATCCCCTCTTTAAACTAACATTTATATTTATAATTTAAACTGTATTGCTTTAAATTGACCAAGCTCTCTTTTCGTTGTCAATTCAATCCTCAGCATAGATCATAACCATCCAATCATGTAAAACAATCTAAAACAATTGCTGCTTCTCTTCCAGTTTTAATCCACCGATTCTAGAGTCGGGTAATCTAGAAAGATAAGCCACTTTGATATGGTTGAATAGGGTTAGCCACTAATTTAAAATTCAAGTAATTAAATACAACTTTATTAAAGTTCGAGTGGCTTATATTTCAGTTCAACATGATTTAGACCACACTCCACTAAATTCAATCTGTGTACTCTCAAAGATGCATGTAAGGGATTGGATGTAAGGATGAGCCAAATTGAACTTGTTGCTTAACAATCAACTTTTAAAATGAAAATTTAAGTAAAATTCAATTCAGTCAAATCCCTTACGGCTTGAGCCCACTCGAGGCGACATTACAGACAGACAGACAGACTCACTTTTATATATATTAATGGAGTTTGATGATTGGCTCGACGTAAAGCTGTAGCAGGCTTTGACAAAGTGGAGGAAGTGATCCAAACTACTGAATGCCGATAATTAAAGGCCGTTACCTTTGAGCGTTAACGCTTTAATTGAAAATTAGCTTGGAGTAAGGTGACATTAAGATACTAGGTGGTTGCCCTGTCCAAGGACAAGTATAAAATTAAATATAATGCTGCAACTGAACCAATTATAGTTCAGTGTTTTGATTGGGGAAGACAACAGTCCAAATAGAAAGGACAAGAATAGAAATAAGATGTTGTTTATTGGAGAATATCATAATTAATATACCATAGTGGGAAGCCACAAGTCTACCAGGGGGTGGCACAGTGGCAGGTTCAACATAAGGTTCAGGTTGAGAATAACTTGAGCAAGGGATTGGTGTGTCAAATTGGCAACACTCATAATTAGGAGATAGTGCCCACAATTTGACATTGTGTTCAGATTGGCCCATACTGTTTGCCATGTCATGGGGCAACTCACCAAGCGCCCCCTGTGTATCATGAGATATGATAGTGGGCAGGGAAGTAACCTCAGTTGCAACACCCCCCTTGTCTCCTATTTGTCATTAGACACCAGAATTAAATTTTTTGAAAGGTCTGGAAAAGTGTGCACGAAGAGACTTTGGGCAAGGACAGCACGGCAGGGGTGCAAGCAATTGTGGTGAAGCTTCTTGGTGTTCCCTTGAGCACCTTCAAGTTGGTAGGTGTGGTTGTCATAGACTGTGACTATCTTGAAGGGCCCCAAGTGGTTGGGTTCTAATTTGGCTGAATCAGGGTTGAGGGTATAGACTGTCACGGTAGGTTCCATCATGCCGGGTATTATCTGCCCAAGAAAGAAGGCTTGAAAAGCCGGAAAACCTTTATCAAAATTAACCAAGTTAACAGATTTAAATCAAAATGGTCGATCAGAAATGGGTTATGGCTGCTCCAGTCTGTCAGCTGAAACCGGTTCCCCTTTTCAAATTGACATTGATAAATCGGCGTAATTTGAGGGTCACCCAATATGAGCTTGTCAATCAGCATGGTTGTCAGAAACTGGTCACACAAGGGTTCTTTGCAACCTGGACCAGATACTTACTTGACGATGTGGAAGGAATAGGAGGTCAAGACTCAGGTGGTATTGCTTAGTCAATTTTTCTGATATATATTGAATAATTTTCACTGTTTCAACTCTAAGAGTTGAGTCCTCCCAAAATTTTACTCAATAAAAATCATTTATCCCAAGTTCTAATTTACTTTTTAAAAAAATGCATCCTGTGGTTGGGTTGTTACAATATATTTCATGCAATCTGGTTCTCAACAGAATCATTTCTGGAAGATGGGGTCCTGCAGTTGGAACTTTGTTGTCGGTGCCGCCCGATGTTAATTTTGCGCCAACCAATTTTGAAGCTCCTCCCCCCATTCTTGAAACTGAAAATTGTGTTGCCTCCCAATGTCCAGAAATTTATTCTGAAGATTTGTTGATGTTGTCTCAGGCCATTTATCTTGGGCTACTTTGGTTAGGCTTAATTGTTCTGCTTAATCCTGGTATTACAATTGGAAATTTCACAAAAAGGTATTTGAAGCCACGTTGGTGGTTAATCATTAATTTTATGTGGATTTGGGTGGTAATTCCCCATCACTTAGAAACAGCTTCATACTATCCTGTGATTTCCGTCACATTACTCAACTCTTCTACATCTGAGTTTTTGAAAGCAGTTTGTCATGAATTTGTGTTTCTTTTCTCCTGCTCTGTTGAGATATCTGTGTTTATCATGTTTATTTGCATCAGTTCCTTTCTTTAGCTTTCAGTTTGGGCTTTTTTTTTAATTTGTGGTTTCCATCTCCAGTTGCAGTTGTTGAGACTGGATCTTCTGTTTCCTATTTCCGTTGTGTCATGTCATTTTGGTGTCCAGATTATTTTCCTGCTCCACCTACTGATGAGATTTCACGTGAAGTTTTGTCAGCATTATCATTCTATTACGGTTCAAGCCTTAGTCATAAATCCCAAGTTTACAATGTAATGACAAAGGTTTCTGAGGATGCTTGTGAATGGTTGTTGTCCGCGGTGGAGCGCAATTCACGTGTTTTAACTGAAAGTGCATCTCTATACCCTTTGTTAAAAAATTTGTGTGTATCTATTGAGGAGCTCAAAGTATATCATAAGCTGTATGCCTTCCATCAGGGTACTACTCCGCTTTCAATATTCCTTCCTCAGTTTCTTGCCTACTGCCGTACAATTGATGTTCCTGAGGTGAATAAACTCTCAGTGTTGTGGTTAGCAGTTAATCAGACTGCCCAGGATTTGAAATTTTGGGATTTCCTGTTAACCACAACTGAGGCCCTGGTAAGCCAAATTCTTTCTCTGGTCTCAAATCTGTCCACTTCCAAGCAAGGTACATTGGTAATTGAGGATAAACCTGCTGCGCGCTCCTGGTTTTCTGGTCCTTGCTCCGCGGTAGTTCCTTCCAACCAAAGCCAAGATTGTTCTCCCCCTAGCCCATCTCAGCTATAATTGGCTGTGGTGAACAAACCCGCCAATGTAAAGGAGGCCCCCGTAGTGTCTGTCCTAATAGTTCCTTGGTGATGCTTCAGCACGTCATACCTGCAAAATCTTCTGTGGTTACGTCCAAAGAGTCACCCCTTGTTCCCATTGATTGTGATAACCCTGTTCTTCCAGCTGCTGTCCAAGAGATGATTGAGCGTTACTTCCAGGAGCATCTTGCCTCCTTAGCTGCCGTCTGTAACTCCAATGAGAAACAAGACCCTGCCAAGATTGCCACCTTTGCTGCCAATAAATCTACTTCTGTTTACTTCTTGTTTTATGGTAGCATTGATAACGGTCAGACTATCTATCAGACAGCCATTTTGTTGGTGTCACAGATTAAATGGATTAGACATTAAGTTTCCCATCTAGGAATCAAGCAACAGAACAATCACACAATCCTGCTATTACATCTTGATTCTACTAGCAATAAAGACGTTTAAAACGCCTCTAAAACGGGTGTTTGATTTGCCTTTTGAATGTGCACAAGGCACAGGCTTTACTTCTGCAACTATAAATAGAACAACAAAGTTATTTATATCTACCTCCTTAAGGAAAGCCGCGAGGAAGCAGTCATTCTCTTGCGCAGGACTTTTAGCTGTGCCAATCCACTCTCCTCCATTTGGGAAGTCCTTCTGTCTGTGCCTCCCTGCCTCTGGTGGCAATTCCCCTGCCTCACACTATATAAGTGCAATACTATCTAAATAAATACCAGTTTTGTCTATACACCTTATTATTCTTCTGTCCTTCATAGGCTGTCACTATACCATCAACAGGTATAGTATTAAGAATTAGGTCACTGACTAACTGTTTGTAGAAACTAGCAACCCTTTGCTGCAACTTTTACAACAGTTGGATACAGGTGCTTCCAAAAAATTCATGAGTGTGGAGACTGCCAACTTTCTACAACTCAAGTACCACCCGGGAATGCTTGTTAGGGGTGGTAACTGTCAGACGTTTCCCTCTTTCCAGCTAAAGAAGCCTGTAACATTTGTGGTTTCAGGTCAGTCTTTTACTGCAAGGTTCTCTGTTTGCTTCTCCCTTATGTATCCTATCATTTTGGGTGTGGGTTGATGGAGAGGTCATAATGTATCCACCTTACTGAAAGAAAATGTGTCACAGGTGGAACACTCTTCAGGTATATCTATTTGTATTCTGCTGTTAGGTATGTCCAAAATGGAGAAATCCTCTCAGACTATTCAATTGGTTCCTGTCTCTGTCCCTGTAAGTTTGGATTTACCCACATGTTTACAACCCTGGTCCGCGGCGTTTGACGCTACCAGAGGTGAAGTCCTTCCCAAGCACACTCAGTTTGACTTTGAATTTAAAGTTACCGTTGATCTGATTTGAATTGCGTCTCCTATTTACCCTTTAACTTTGAAGGAAGACACATGTTTGGAGGAATTGACTTGTGACATGTTGGCAAAGGGCTATATATTTAAAAAGGCTTTGTCAATTTGCTCTCTGTTGTTGTTTGTTCAAAAGGCTGATGGGTCTCTTTGTCCTTGTGTTGACTATGGGAACTTGAATAACATCACAATCCCTGATCCCTATCCTTTACCTCTTGAAGCACAGATCTCTAGGTGTGTTGAGAAGGCAAAGGTATTTTCAAAACTTGATCTGTTGAATGCTTTCAATCAAATCAGGATTGTGGAAGGAATGGAATGGTTGGCAGCATTCAGAACCAAGAAGGGTATCTTCCAGTTCCGGGTAATGCCATTTGGATTGAAGAATGCTCCAGTTTGCTTTCAGCAACTAATTGATTCTGTCTTGGGGGATCTCCTGGTTGTATGTGCCATTGCGTATATGGATGATATCTTGGTATTCTCTCCTGATGAGGAGTCACATAAAGCCCATCTTTCAGCAGTGGTAGAGCACATCCTCCAGGCCAACTTGATCATTTAAAGAAGCAAATGTGAATTCTTCAAACTTAAGGTTACCTTTCTGGGTAATATTATCTTTGAGGATGGCCACACCATTGCCCCTGACAAGGAAATTGCGGTTTGAGAGTATGCTACACCTGTGACAGTATCCCAACTCCATAGTTTCTTGGGTACTTGTACGTTCTTGAAGAAGTTCACTCCACACCTGTCTGAAGTGGCCGCCCCGTTATACTTGGCTAGTGGTAAGATGACTTTGGTCTGGACGCCTGAGTGCGCAAATGCGTTTACAGAAGTCAAGGCTCTTTTGTTGTTGTCACCTGTGTTGAGACATGTGGAGCCTGAGCTTCCTTTTGTGGTTTCTACAGATGCATCCAAATACACTGTAGCTGGTGTGTTGTTGTAGACTGCTGGTAACAGGATTGAGAGACCAGTGGGGTATTTCTCCCAAAAGATGAAAGCTTGTGAACGCAATTACATGATTTACAACAAGGAATTGTTGGCTGTTGTGGAATTGTTAAAGCATTGGCATCACCATCTCATGTTGGTGCATCATCCATTTGTAGTAAGAACTGACCACAAAGCTCTTCTATATTATTGATAACCCAGGGTTTAGTCAGGTTGTCAATCCAGATGGCATGGTGACCTGACAAGATACAAGTTCCGCTACAAGTTTATTAAGGGATCAGACAATCACTTGGCTGATGCATTAAGCAGGAATCCTTCCCATCTCCCAGATGCTAGTGTGGATGCCAAGTTTAACACACATACTATGATTCCAGATGAGGCTGTGGTGCTTTTTGTATTGTCTCCACCTGCTACGCTGGCTACCATGTCCCTAACTGAGGGTGCAGACCTGGACTTATATTCCAAAGTTAAGTTTCTGCAACCTTTGTCCAAAGGTTATGATAGGCTATTGGAGCTAGCATGTGCAAACCCAGTAGGTCAGCCTCAGGGTTATCATAAGATAGGTCCCGTTCTATATCATCAAGGTTGCTTGTGGGTCCAAGAAGGAACTATTTGGGATGAAATCATAGAGACTCATCACATTTGTCCAACGGCAGACCACCCAGGGAAAAACAAAGCAGTGGAACTAATCCGCCGGCAGTTTTCCTGGAAAGGTTTGACAGTGCAGGTAGAAGCTTTTGTTTGCAATTGTCTGGTATGTGTTTGATCTGAGGCAAGCTGGAACAGGACTACAGGTTTATTGGTTCCACTGCAGCCTGCTGCAGGACCCTGGACGTCTGTGTTAATGGATTTCATTGGTTAACTTTCCAATTACAATGGGTTTAACACAATCATGGTGGTGGTAGATTGCTTCACAAAAATGGCGCACTTTGTACCATGCTCAACCACAATTACTTCAGTGGAAACCTCTAGGTTGTTTGTGAATAGAATCTTTTCCCTACATGGCATCCCAATGAAGATTGTGAGTGACCACAGCCTCAATTCATTGCTCAGTTCTGGGAAGCTTTCACTGGGATTCTAGGTATCAAATTATGTTGTTCCACAGCTTTCCACCCCCAATCCAATGGATAAATGGAGAGGGTAAACCAAAGTTTGGAGGTCTACCTACGTTGCTACACTAATGCACGACAAGATGACTGGTGTGATAATTTACCTATGGCAGAGTTCACATATAATAAGGTCCCTCACACGTCAACTCAAGTATTGCCCTTCTATGCCAATGTGGGTTACAACCCTTCTCCTAATATGGGTCCTTGTTTGGTTAGCAATGTAGAAGCTGCAACTGATCAGGCTGCTGCATTGAAGCAGGTTCATCAGGAGCTCCAGGTTACTCTTGCCGCTGCCATGATAACTTACAAGGAATATGAAGATTTCAAGCGCCAGGAAGGTCTAACTTACAGACCAGGTGATCTAGTCATGGTTGATGCTTGCAATATGAAACTGAAGGTTCCCTGCCGTAAGTTAGGGCCTAAACAAGTTGGCCCCTTCAAAGTTGAACATAAAATTGGTCCCTTTGCCTATTGGCTGGATTTACCTCCTGCTTTCAAGATTTTACACACCTTTCATGAATGTCTTCTTATTCCCTTTAAAGGTACAGAGACTCCTTCTTCCCAACCCATTCTTGTGGAGGGAGAGCTTGAGTATGAGTTAAATTGTATTTTGGCTTCCTGCAAGAATTGACAACACTTGGAATATTTGGTGTCATGGAAAGTTTATCCTGATTCTGAAAACTCCTGGGTTCCCCACTACAATTGTTCCAATTCCCCAGATCTGATTCATGAGTTCTACAAGCGCAATCCCACTGCTATTGGTCATCCCAAACTTACCTTGGCCGCAATGAAACTCCCGCCTGCCCATAATAATTTCTCCTTATCCCATCTCCCGGATGGGGGTATTGTGCCCAGGGCTAAAGCGGAGGGTAATGTCACAGTAGGTTCCATCATACCGGGTATTATCTGCCCAAGAAAGAAGGCTTGAAAAACTGGAAAACCTTTATCAAAATTAACCAAGTTAACAGATTTAAAATAAACGGTCAATCAGAAATGGGTTATGGCTGCTCCAGTCTGTCAGCTGAAACTGGTTCCCCTTTTCAAGTTGACATTGATAAATTGGCGTAATTTGAGGGTCGCCCAATATGAGCTTGTCAAGCAGCATGGTCATCAGAAACTGGTCACACAAGGGTTCTTTGCAACCTGGACCAGATACTTACTTGACAATGTGGAAGGAATAGGAGGTCAAGACTCAGGTGGTATTGCTTAGTCAATTTTTCTGATATATATTGAATAATTTTCACTGTTTCAACTCTAAGAGTTGAGTTCTCCCAAAATTTTACTCAATAAAAATCATTTATCCCAATTTCTAATTTACTTTTTAAAAAAATGCATCATGTGGTTGGGTTGTTACAATATATTTCATGCAATCTGATTCTCAACAAAATCATTTCTGGAAGATGGGGTCCTGCAGTTGGAACTTTGTTGTTGGTGCTGCCCGATGTTAATTTTGCGCCAACCAATTTTGAAGCTCCTCCCCCATTCTTGAAACTGAAAATTGTGTTGCCTTCCAATGTCCAGAAATTTATTCTGAAGATTTTTTGATGTTGTCTCAGGCCATTTATCTTGGGCTACTTTGGTTAGGCTTAATTATTCTGCTTAATCCTGGTATTACAATTGTAAATTTCACAAAAAGATATTTGAAGCCACGTTGGTGGTTAATCATTAATTTTATGTGGATTTGGGTGGTAATTCCCCATCACTTAGAAATGGCTTCATACTATCCCGCAATTTCTGTCACATAGACAAGATCACCTACAGTGTATCTAGTCTCAAGGTTTTTTGTCCCCCCTCAATTTGCTTGTGTTCAGTGTATTGGGCTTTGGCACACCACTGGCTCAGGGAGGGAGTAGTCAACAATGGGGGTTTCCTGGGAACTGTGGATCATAATTTTCCTTTTTCTACCCCCATCAAGCCGTCAGGTGTTCCAAAGGCCAAGGCACTGGGACTGAACCCAGACCTCTGTTGATTCTCACCCATAAAATAAGTAAGGCAGTAGGTAGGTGTTCAGTCCACGCAGTATTGGGGTGTTCCTGGGAGAGCTTGGCAATCAATTGTACTAGGGAACCATTCAGGTGTTCTACTTGTCTGTTGGCTTGAGGATGGTAGTAGAGGTGACTACTTGTTGGAGGGTGTTCTTGGCACAGTATGTCTTCATGACGTTTCCTACAAGCTCTGGCCCTCCATTGGGAATGAGATGCTTGGACCGTCCAAAGTGTGCCACAATGTTCTTACCAATGAACCAGGTAATGGTAGTGGTTGTATGGTTGGTAGTTGCCCACGCTACAGGCCAGCAAGTAAAATAATCAACTGTTGCAATGATGTACTTCTTGCCCAGTCTGTCTTCAGGTAGGGGCCCTACAATGCCAAGGGCCTGTTGTTCAAAGGGTTCCATGGCTTTGATTGTCAGAACTGGCTTGGGCGGGGCAGGTTTGAACATGTTATTTTCCCATAGAGCACACATCTCAAGGAGTTCAAGGATGTCCTGGTGCATACAGTGCCACCAAACCTTACACTTTGTGATTTTGAAGAGATTACATCCTCTGACGTGACCCAAGGTGTGGTGGTAGTGTAGTATGGTATCCCCTTGCTGTGTGGTGTGAATATAAGGCATCTTCTCACTTGTCTCTGCCTGGCGGCAGATGTTACCAGCATCAGTAGTATACTGGCTTTTGTTGTACTTCAGCTTGAAGATGGTCACGGAATTAAGGCCTTTGTAATGGGTTGCTTCAGGGCGTAAGTAAAGAATTGGTCAGTCTGGATCTAAGCCATTGTCTCCTGTGATAGACACTACATAGATTCTGGAGAGGGCGTCTGTGGTGACAAGCTCTTTTACAGGCTTGTACTTGATGTACAACTGATAGGGAGAAAGGCATTGAACCAGCCTGCCTGCTGTTGTTTCAAGTGGGACTGCATATTGAAGTACTGAAGCAACTTGTAATCTGTCAGAATGCAGGGGTGGAAATGTGGCCCCTTCCAGGTAACAGTGCCACTTATTGATGCAGTGCACAATTGTTGCTAACTCTTTATCATGTATGGTGATAAGGAGCCTCTTTTGAAGAAGCTTCAAATATGGAATTAGGAAAGAAGAGAAGTATTTTTTATTAGATAATACTTTAGACTTATATAGACTTGGCTGTGGCAGAGATTTAGTTGGATTGAACCTAGGGGTTGGTCATGTGCAGGATGGGTTCAAACCACTAGATACTTGGACAGTCATGTGATATTGCTTGGTTACCATTCTTGGTATGTCAAACGGTATATTGGAAGGGCACCAAATTGGGCAATGGCTGGATGTTAAGTAGGTTGGCGGTAGCCAGAATGCTTGTACATCCAGACCCTTGACACCCCCCTCAAGGGGTTACTCTGGTGAATCAGGAGGGGGCTTTGTTTTCACAGCTTCCTCCTGATGCTCCTGGAGCTATTTACTAGTTGGAACCAGTCTGGTCAAGTGTTCTCCTTTACTGAGGCGGAGACAGGTTCTGTGGTATTTCTTGACAATTGGGGTTTTGGCACCTTGGAATTTTACTAGATAGGTGTTGTGATCTGGTCTGTACTTGATGATTCTTCCTGGTCCCTTGTGTACTGAGTCTAGTTTCTTTCTGTTGCCAGCTAGAACCCAGATAGGGGAGTTGATGAGAAGTGGTTCCTCTGTGGAGGTTACCTTTTGTGTTTTGAGCCTCTTTATTTCTGCTATTTTAGCTTTGAGGCAGATGTGTTGTAGATTTAGTACTTGTTCTACTGTGGGGGGTTTCCCTGGGGGGATCTTTATGTATGGCTGCTTGTTGCGGGTAATTATTTCTGGTTTGTATCCGTAGGTTAGCTCAAACAGTGAATAGCCTGTTCCTTGATTGGTGTAGACTTGGGATACTAGTAATGCATGTTTCACGTATAATGGCCATGTGTCTTTGGCTTTGCCATCCATTATTTTCTCTAGGGTCCTGATAAGGCTGATATTGAGGCATTCTGCTCTGCTGTTGGCCTGTGGCCTGTATGGAGAGGTTGTGGGTTGTTTATTTTTTTTTGGATTTTAAGTTGTTGTTTACTACATGACCTGATAACTTGGTTGCTCCATTGGTTATGATGTAGTCTGGAGTGCCATAGTTGGCTATGATTGCTTTGTTAATGAAACAATTGATGGTTTCTGCTTTGTGGTCCTTTGATGCCCAGAAGATGGGCCAGCGTGTTGCAAAGTCAATAGCTACAATTAAGAAATGAAGGTTTGTTTTTGTTTCTGGGAAGGGGCCCACTACATCTAGCCCCCAAACCTTGAATGGTTTAGGGTCTGGTACTGGGTTGACCGTTAGCTGGGGAGCCTTTGTGCTGGTGTATTTGTTGCACACTGTGCACTTTTTCAGAACATCAACTATATCCTGTTTGAGGTTGGTCCACCATACTATGTCTTTTAATGTGAGGTATAGGTTGTTAGTCTTTGTATGTCCTAGTAGGCAGTGATGTCTTAATATGGTGTCAACTCTTTGTGCAAGTGGGATGTACAGGACATGTTTGCCGTTAATGATTTGGTATACAGTGCCATTTGATACATGGAAGTGCTTTTTGTTCCTTAATAATGTATCATGGGTCAGTTGATATGTTGAGGGGTCTTTTTCTTTGGTTTTATACTCAGTGTTGTATAGGTTTGGCCAGTCAGGGTCCAGGTGGTCAGGGTGATCCTCTCTAGGCTAACATAGTCTAGAGAGAGCATCAGCTGTGACCAGCTCTGCCCCTTGTTGTATTGGATGTCCAAATTAAGCTGTTTCAGCAGGGACATCCATTTGGCTTGTTGCCGTGCAAGTGTGTTCTGAGTTTTGAAATATATTAAGGATTTATGGTCAGTTAGTACTCAGACGTTTAAATGTCCTTCTAGATAACATCTCCATTTCTTGCATGCATGATATTTTGCTAGCAATTTCTTATTGTTTATTGGGTATCTCTGCTCAGTGTTGGTCAGTTTTCTGCTTTTGTAACATACTGGCAGGAAGTCTTGCTGCCCTGGCTGGCAGATGCGCAGGACTGTGCCAATGGCGGTGTCACTGGCATCCAACTTGAGCTTGTAGAACCTGTTATTATTAGGGTATTGCAAGATTGGTGCTTCAATCAAAGCTTGTTTTAATAATTGGAAAATAATTGTCACATTCTGGTGTCCAGATTAATTTCTTTTTGGCATTACCCTTGGTTAAGTCATTGATTGGTGCAGTGAGCTTTCCACAGTCTTTGATGTATTTCCTTAGGTAAGTTACCATACGAGAAAGCATCTAACTTGTTTAACAGAGGTGGGGTGTTGCATGTTATTTATGGCTTTTATTTTGTCTGGATCTGCTTTTATGCCACCGTCAGAGACAATGTGGCTAAGAACAGGAGTTCCTTTTCCATAAATTGGCACTTACTTGGTTTTGCATAAAGTTTGTGCTTTGCAAGTTGATCAAGTGTCTTGCAGACATGCATGGGGTGTTATTATTTTGTTTTTGAGAATATGATGATATTGTCAAGGTAGCATAATGTATTTGAGAGACTGTTTAGTGCTTGGTTCATCATGGTGACAAACGTTGCAGGAGCATTGGTCATCCCAAAGTTCATTACCCTACATTCAAAGGATCCAAATTGCGTACAGAACACAGTCTTTGGTATGTACTTTTCCTTTAATTCAAATTGGTTGTAACCTGAGATGAGGTCAATTTTGGAGAAAAAATTAGCTCCTGAGAGTCTTGCAAACAGATCCTCTATAAGTGGGAGAGGGTATTTATTCTTTACTGTGCTTGCATTGAGAGCTCTATAGTCAGTTACTAGACGTTAAGTGCCTTCTTTTTTCTTTACAAAGAATACTGCTGCCCCCCATGGGGATTCAGATGGGCAAATGAATCCTTTTGCTAGCTTATCCTCAATGTGTGTTTTGAGGTTTTGGGTCTCCATGGGAGAGAGTCTGTAGAGGGGTGCAGGTTTGGGCATGGCTTTACATAGGTTGATGTCATGTTTGATCTCCCATTTGGGGGGTAACTTGGTGAGTTCTTCTTTGAATACATGGGCATATTTGTTTAGGAGTGCCGCAAGTTCTGGGCATTATATCTTAGTTGTTTGCATGTTATTGAATTCAGTGTACCTCATTATGTGGAGGGTACTATCTTTGGTTAGATGTTCTGAGTCATCTTGGTTTATGACCTGGACAAATACTGTGTCTCTTAGAATGAGGTCATTGGGTTCTTTGAGGATATTAAAATTGACTCCATTGTGTTTGATGGTCATGGTTTTTGTTTTCCAACATACGCTGGGGTTCACTTGAGTGAACCAGTCCATGCCTGCTACAATGTTGTAGTTTATGTTATTCATGACAAGTCCTTTGATGGACGTTTGTATGCCTTGGAGGTCAATTCTGAAGGGAGTTGTTTTGCCTTTGAGTAGAAACTTTGAGTTGTCTGCCATTCTGGCATATTTGAAGTTGGATTTGACAACTGGTATTTTGTACTTGGTTACAAATGGTTTGCTAATCATTGTATGTTGTGCAACAGAGTCAAATAGGATTTTATGTGTCTGAGATTTATAAGTGCATGAGTAGACAAGAAGTTGTGAGTGATCTTTAATTTTTATGTTCATAAAAATGGAGAATTGTGGGACACATGGGATGCAAGCAGCAAAGTTTGTGCCTTGGTACCGTTTCTTGTCAAGTTGGGGGAAGACAGGGGCACTTAGGCCTGTTACCCCTCCTCTTTTCCCTGTTCCTCTGTTTTGAGACCTTTGAGGTCAGAGAATGTGTGGTCAGATTCATAGCAGGTTGCTATTTCAGCATTGTTTACTTTGGTGGTGTCCTCTTTCTTGGGACGGGAGCGGTTTGCGCTTTGGCTGCAATTGTCATTGTTGCAATTGGAGTTGCTGTTGCTATGATTGGTGTTTTGGCGTTTGTTGCCATTGGAGTTTTCTCTGCCATTGCCGTTTGAGGAGCAATTGCTGTTGTGTGCAGCATATTCCATGTTTGCACATTTTTCTGTGCACTTGGCTTCTACAATGAGCGCAGGCATGGAGGTGTTGGCCTCTGGGCGGATGAGGGCAGCAACAGAGGGTTTCATTCTGTTGATGAATGAGGCTCTGTTATGTACGTTATCAGCTTGTGCTGGGTTTTAGATTTTGCAATGTATTTCCTCAAATTCATTGGCATAAGCTGTGATAGTGGTCTTCTGAGGAAGATTGCTGAGCTGTATTGCAATGACTTGGAGGGATTTGATGATGCAGAAATTGTGTGTGATGTCTGCTTTGAACTCTTCCCAGTTGTAAAGCTGGTTTTCAGTTTGTGAGCCAACCCAGGTGGTAAACCAGTTAGCTGCACCCTTGTACAGGCGCTTGCTGGCTTCCTGGACCCATTTATCATGGGGGATGTGGCTGGCGCAGAGTTTAGCAGCTGAGTGGTCTAGCCAGTTAATGATGTTTTCTTTGTTTTTGCTAAGGAACTTGTCAATACCAATATATTTGGTGTTGATAATTTCACCTATGGTAGGTAGTTGTGCGTTTGTTTGTGGTTGAAGAGAGCAACTGTATTGAATTATCCTAGCACATGCTTTGGGCATGGCCAGACCTTTGAATACTGTGCATTCACTAGGTATATCTTTTATTGATGTCGTGGGCGCAGAAGTACGTTTTCCAGGTCTCCTGGGATGTGGCCTGGTTGAGTACGTGAGCAAAGGTGGGCAGGTTTTGGTCAGTCATTTTCTCTTTCATGGGCGTGGTCAAAAAACTGTAGCTGCTACCAGTGATAAGGAGCGCCTTTTGGGAAAGCTTCAAATATGGAATTAGGAAAGAAGAGAAGTATCTTTTATTGGATAATACTTTAGACTTATATAGATTTGACTGTGGTGGGGATTTATTTGGATCAAACCTATGGGTTGGTCATGTGCTAGATGGGTTCAAGCACTGGATACTTGGACAGTCATGTGATATTGCTTGGTTACCATTCTTGGTATGTCAAACAGTATATTGGAAGGGCACCAAATTGGGCAATGGCTGGATATTAAGTAGGTTGGCAGTAGACAGAATGCTTGTACATCCAGACCCTTGACAATGGGGTAACTTTGTTCTGAATCAGTGAGCTTCCTGGATTTGTATGCCATGGGGAGGAAGACACCCTCATTGGTTTCCACCCGTAACACACCACCTATGGCTCTTTCAGAGGCATCAGTATCAATTTTTTACTGGAAGTTCTGATTGGGGAATTGCAATACAGGCACAGTTGTAAGTCTTTGTGTAAATTCACTGCCACCTTTGGCCTTGGATCAAACCGCTTTTCCCCGCCACACCAAAAAAGGGCCAAGAATAACAGCCAAGCCACTTAATTATCTAGGAGATTTAGCACATACTGTTGATGAGAGATTTATTCTAGCCTACTCTGTAGAACCCCTGGCTCCAGTTGTTCTGTCCTGGGAAGAAACACTGATCTATTTGGACTATTTGTTGGCATGGTGTCGCCCTCTCTTAAAAACTATCAGGAATGCCCAATCAAACAACGCCACATCAAGAACCAGAAATTTAATTAAATTCAAGCTAATTGAGGAGCCTTTCAGCCAATCAGGTGGAGCTGCAGAAATTTCCCTGAAACCCTCCAGCACCCCTGGCTTTGGCCAGCAAATTTTCTCTCTTGACCAATCAGTTGAAGTATCTGTGGGTTTGTGATCCCCCTGGTAACTCTCCCCCCTTTTTACAATACCAGGGGACTTTGAGCCCCCTGCTTATCAATTTTTCAAATTATTAAACTTTGGAATCAGTTGCCTATACTTTGCTGTTTTAAAAACTAAGTGGACTCTGTTTTCAAGTCCTCTTTGCCCTAATCAAAGTGTTAGTCAGTTGTATCTTAAACTTTACCTTGGTGTTGTTCCTTTTGAACCCAGCCGCCCTTTTGAAGCCTTCAAGCATAGGCCTATCACTTAATTGTTGTGTCAGTTGCTTACGCTTTCAAAAAACCCTGTTTGAACCACAAATCTTATTTAAAATATCTTATAAAGCTTACTTTAATTTTGATATTTTATCTGTTTTTTCTGTTTTCAAACCTGCTTTTGTCCCTACAACTGCCCTAAGCTGCCCAAAGTTGTCACCAAGGCCCCCAAGTGGTTTCTGCCAATATCCACCCAATTTCTCTTGTGGCTACCCATTCCCCCTAAATTTTTATAATTTGATGACTTGAAAATTGTACTGTTAGATTCTAAATTTTTCTGTCTTTACAAATATGATCCTCCCAGCTTTAAAATTTGTGGTATTCACTTTAGCGCCCTTTGTTATCCTCCTCTGGACCACCTCTCCAAACCTATGGACCTGTATCTCTTCTTCTGTCTGCCTCATGGGAAAAGCCCCTTCTATTCTTATGCACCTCCCTGGTGAACTTTTTGTCTCTGGGGAGGCTGTAGTCAAAAGTTTAGCCTGTGATGACTTGGATCTCTATGTGGATGATTTTTCTGTGTCTTCCCTCTCATTGGAGGAAATGCCGTGTCCATCCCTCCTAGCTTGGAGGTGAACCACTCAGTACCTCCCCTAGCACCTGTGAAGTTGTCTCCTTCCCCCACTTGTACGCCCTGGTTTCTTACCGGGCTAGTGCTCATGGGGCTGAATGCCTACTTTCCACAGTTGTTTCCTGTGTCCTCCCTTTGGTCCCCCCTCTGAGTGGCCATCCCAGTACTCCACTGGGCAGCATCCTGGTGGTTTATTTCACCAGAATGGGAGCCAAACTTAGTTAGTTTAGCCCCCCTCTCTCACAATTTGTTTCAACATCTCAAAGGATTGGTCTCTGGTAGGTATCCAGTGGAAGTGCTGTTTTGTGTTTAAGAGCTTGATAAGGGGTGTAATTAGTTCTCTGCAGTTGGGGATAAACCTTTGCACATAGGCAACCATGCCTAAGAATGTACGCACCTGACCTACATTAGTGGGAGGTGGTATGCTTGTGATTGCCTTGATTTTGGCAGGGTTGGAACTTTTGCTTTGGGCAGAGATGGTGTGCCCAAGAAATAAGAGCTCTGACCTGAGGAATTTGCAATTTGGAAGGCTTGGCCTTCACTGTTTTTTACAAAGGGTGTCAAGAACAGCACAGAGGTGTTGAAGATGCGGGGTTGGATCTTGACTGAAGATAATAATGTCTTCAAGATACACAACTACTCACTTTATAATCAGGTCTTCAAAGGCTTTGTTAATCAATATGATAAGGTTGGAGGGAGTGTTAGTCATTCCAAAGTTCATGACTTGACACTTGAACAACCTGTAGCGTGTTTTAAAGGCAGTTTTTGCCTCATCTCCTGGTGCAATGCGGACCTGGTTGTACTCTGCGGTGAGATCAATCTTACTGAAGACCTTCACACCTACAATTGTATCAAACAGGCTGTCAATTAGGGGCAAGGGATACTTGTTGTTGACTTTCACCTCTTTTAGTGTGCAATAGTTGGTTACAAGACAAAGGGACTTGTCCTTATTGGCTACAAAGAAGACTTCAGTCCCATATAGAGAGAGATGGGTGGATGAAGCCCTTATTGAGTGTGTCTACAAGGGGTTGGCAAAGAGTTTTTTCCTCCTTGGGCATCAAATAATAGAGAGGTTGTGCCTTGGGCAGTAACCCTTGTAACCAGACAATCTGTTGTATTTTTCTTGAAGGGGGAAGTTGATCTAGAGTTTCACTGAATACGTCCTTGTATCCCTCAAGAAGTGATACTAGTGCTGGAGGTGCTGGTGTGTCTGGAGGGTGTTGCAATTAGCTAAAATGTGATGGATTTGATAGAAATTAAATTTTAAGTCAGATCCAGAATGTAATTACACATAGGCAATTGCTTGACCAATATATTGAGAACTAGTGAATACCAGAGAATTCTGGATTCCACTCAAATCATCTCAGTAATTTGGTAATTCAGAGGTTACACAAAGGGGCAACAAACAAGGCCTTCAATCCTGGAATTAAGGCTCATACTTTGCGCTTGAGTCTGTAAACCTAAATAGAGGTGACATCAATAATCTGATTGCCCAATCAATTCCTACTTTTGGGTGCAAAATTAATAGCCTATATTGATATTGATATTGATATTTTGATTATGGTATTGATGCCAAACCTGGCCTAATTCCCTGGACTTCCATCCTACCAATTTCCCCTCTACCAATTTCCCCTCTACCAATTTCCCACCTCTCAAATTATACTTGGTTTTTATATGAAATAAATATAAGTTTTTACCCCCATATATTGTTCACTCCTATCTTGAGTTTACTACCCTGCATTCAGGTATAGTAATTGAACAATTACCAGGGCTAATTCTTGCTAGCTATACCCAAAAGTCTAGAAATACAACATTTGGCACTCATGGCAATTTTTGAACTAACACTTGGCCCTTCCAACCCCCGTAATTCCTTCTTGGTGGAGGGAGGGATGCCTTGTGGAAATAATAACACCTACTAAGACCTACACAGTGGTCTTGCTCAACTCCAACAATTCATGGATGATGTCCCCCAGCCCTCACCAATTGGCAACCAGAGCCCCCTACTATTGACTGCACCTGCACCCATGGAAGCAGATGCTAATGCCAGTCCCTCCAAAGAAGCCATCTGGCAATCCATGAACATAATGGACAAAGGAGCATACAACAAAGGTCAACAATCACAAATGCTGGCTATCCAACATCCCTCTGCGGAGATATCAATGGAGAGATTTCATAACATAATCATGGTAAACCTCAATCAACTTTTTAAGGACCTCTGAACTGCTGAGCATGTGAAGGATTACATCCAGAATTTTTCCCACCCAGCTATCTTCCATAATTGAGTACACTTGGGGCGCCTAAAGAGCTTGATACAAGATTAGGGAATACTATTGACAAACCAGCAATAATTTCTTCAGCTGTTATACCACAATCTGACTACCAACTTTGAGTTAATGAACAACCAGCTCTCAGTAGTGGTGACGGTCCAGAACAGCATTATCCCCTGGTCTAAAGCAGTCAAGCAAGGACTGAACTCTCTGGTCCCCCATCAAGTGATCCAGACCCTTTGCCACCAAGGGTTGGACTCCAACTGGATTGCCACAGTGGCAGCACACATCAAGGAGAATGAACCAGTCATCTGTGAGCTGGTCCAGGAGGTGACCATCTTGAGTCAACGCCTGGAAGCTCTTCACTTGAAGGGCCTGTGACAGTCCACATGTTTGGTGATTTTCAGGCAGGGCTAATGTTGGCCAAGTGAAAGTTTGATTGTTTGTTTCAGGTAGAGGCTTAGTAGGGAATGATGGCTACTAGAGAGGTAAGGCCTAGCTAGTAGGTTTAGAGACTACTAGGGGCAGATGTTGTCACTACCCAGCAGTAGATATTGGCTGCTGTGGGCTAGAGGTCCTTACCCAGCAGGAAACCGTGGCTGCTTGGGGTGAGGAATGAGATTGCTCAACAGGGAACTTTAGCTGCTTGGGGTGGGGAGTGATCCAGCCTGATGGGTAGTGTGTGCTGCTCAGGCCAGAAGATTTTTAGACCCTGGCAGGTAAAGCAGGCTGCCAGGGAGAGGAAGAGCTCTGAGGGCTCTGTGTACCCTGATACGCTTACAGGAGGTCTATGAGCAAGCATCCTAACTAATGGGCTGGTAGGGTGTCCTTGTTTATGTCCTCATGGGAGCTTTGGGGAGATCTCAAGGTGAGCATTGAAGGGCATAGATTTTCTCAGAGGTGTCACCAAGACAGTTTGCTTGAGGAAGCAGCTGCAGAACTTGGTGTGTTCAGGCCTCTGGGAAGTAAAGCTGATTACTTTGCAACTGAAAGACCAGATTCAATCACCTGGGTGAGTAAAAACAATGACATATATGTTGATGATATATGGTTGGATGGCCTAAGTGATTGCCACTTGCAAGGGCCCAGTTAAACGCCAGTTCAATGTAGACTCATGCCTGGGTCTAAAGGTTCAGGTAACATGGACTGAGATAAAGAACCAATGTGGTTCATGTGATCAGCAGAGAAGACTAGTAAGAAGGACTGTATGATCACAGTGAAGACTAGTTGAGGGACTATTGATTCATGATGAAGTTTGGAACCAAAAGGGTTCATTGTGCAGGTGGAACCAAGGTAATTACTAGTGAGGATAAGCTGAAGGACTGAAAGATCATGATGTAGGATTAGCTGATCATGATACAGGAGCTGGCTGAAGGACCAGAAGATGATGGTGAAGAACTGGTGATCCGGAGTAATGAGCCAAGATTTTGCCAGATTGATTTGCCAAGGTGGGAAAATTTGGAATGTTTTGACTTGGCTTAGTAGTAAACTCAAGAAGAAATGTGGATAGAAATGTGGTTAAGAGTTGCATTTATAAGTTTCTAGGATAGATGAAGGTATGTTGCTATGAGAGCTGGATATAAAGTTGTTTTGGTGGGACATTTTCCTTGGATTTTATAATATTTGTAAATATATGGGGAGCATGTTAAAGAGAACCAAAAATAACAATTTAAATAGTATTATACTATTTAAATTGTTTTAGATTGAATGCAGGAAAGACTGGTGCTGGAATAGTGAACTGATCAACACTTTGGTTCACAAAGAGTTGTTGCTTTGAGCAGTGGAAATTGATTTCCTAGTTGGATTGCAGCAGAACATCAGAAATGGTCCAGATTTGCGCTCTGCATTCATCAGTTGAGTTCTGGCATTTTTTCTGATGAATATGATTGGTTAGAAGCCAAAATATTAAAGTATAAGCAAGGAAATAGTGAATTAATACTTTAATCTTTTAAGAAAGTATGTAAGCTTAAGTTATTATAGGGAAAAGTGAGCGGCAATGGTTTAAGCTTTTGAAGAAAGCCATTCTGAAGGCAGAACTGTTGGGAAAAAGACACTATAAGAAGGAAGCTAGCTGGAAAGTTACAGGGTCTTTCTGGGTCTTTTATGGAGTCTTTTCTGGGTCTTTTAAGTTTCTGCCAAAAGGTTTTTGGAAGCCTTTTGATTGCCAGCAGGAGCTTGGTTGGACTGATACAAGTGGAATACCAAGGCCACTAGAGCTATAAAGAGAGCTGAAGCCCAAGATAACGGAGCAAGAGCCCAAGAATAAGGAGCTGGCTCCTAAGCACAGCACAGGAGTCTAATTCTAAGGCGCAGGAGTCCAATTTTAAGGATCAGAAGTCCAAGACTAAGGTGCAGGAGTCCAAGACCAATTATAAGGAGTCCAAGATATTTTTGGAGGACTCCAAGTATTGGCAAACCCATATTGTTTCCCTGAACCCCTGGGCCATATATCAGAAGGTTTCTAAGGGGATCCTCCTTCTGAGAGTGAATAAAAGACCATTTTAACCCCTAAACATATTTTAGAGATACATTTTTCCTTACTAGAGAATGACAACCACTTCCAGCTGGTCCCTGGCTATGATCCAGGACACACTTTGGGGACTGGTGGAAAGGAACCCCACAGGGCTCCATCCAACCTATAATATCTACTCCTTTCCCTTTGAGTGCAATGATGAATAGAGATATATTGGAACTCTATGACCACCTATAAAAATTACAACATGAAGTGAAGGAAGCAGGCATTGAATTGACTTTCATCTATCAAGAGTTTGGCAAAATCAAAAACAAGGTTGATGGATTTCAGGATGAGAAAGCCACTTGTCTAGCTGGTGCCAACGCCAAGACAAAACCAACACTGAGAAGATCTCAAAGCTCCAAGAGGCATTGTCTAACCAGGAGAAGAGGATAAGTCTACTGGAAGAGGACTTAGATGTCACTTTTCTGGAAAACCGGGCCTACACAGATGAACTGGATGAGCACAAGGCACTGATGGCTTTTATCCAAGACCAGTTGGAGAGAGAAAACAGCAAAATGGCTTCACTGGAACAGAAGCTGGATAGTCTCCCAAATCAACACCAGCACAGGGAGACTGGACGCCAATCTCAAGGCAGCTACTGGAACTGCTCTGGGAAAGAAGAGTATCACAGCCTAGACAGCAACAAAGAGACCAGCTGGAGGCTCTCCCATTCTATCCAAGTGCTAGAGGTGGTGACAGAGAATGGTGGTCCATCCACAGTTACCATTGAAGATACTGTACAATATCTCAAAGCACAACAAGAAGAGGCATGCAAGGCTGCGTCTGAAGCCCGCTTTGATGCCTCCAAGGCCAACCACAACAGACCTGCTTCCCCTATTCAGCAGGCTGCACTAGCTACAACTGCGGCCCATAGCACTTTGCCCTTCTTCAAACCAGCTAATCTCCACAGGTTTGACAGAAAGAGTAACATAGCCATGTTCTTCTGGCTATACCAGAACTCAATGTATGGGGAAGATGAGGCTATAAAGAACGCTACCGTAATCAACTGTCTGGACACTGACACACAGACACTGATACTACCCTGCCTCCCAGAAAATGGCTGGACTTACAAAAACATCTCTCAGGCCTTGATGGAAGATTTTGGTAGCCAGGAAGCCCTCCTAGGATGAAAGATGGACTTTGCGGATACTAAACTCAAGGTGGGAGAAACCTTGGAGGAGTTTACTTCTAGATTCTACTTGTAAGCACAGACTTTGGCTTCCATGAAGGCAGTGTCATTCATTAAAGTAAAGTTAGCAATACTCAATGCAGTACATATCAACATGGAACTCTTGCTTGCCTTAAAGTCTGGAATCTACACTTCCCAGACAGTCCCTGATCTGATCCAATTGCTTCAAACTTACAAGGAAGAGTTTGAGATCCCTCTACCTAAGGGAACAACCAAACCCCCCACTGAAATAAGAACAAGAAATTTTAGTACTGAAGGTTCAAAGACAGTTGAGCCCAATCCTGGTACTTCAAATAACTCAGCACACTAGCTTCAAGTGTAACAAACCTGGGCACCTCTCCTGGGATTGTAATCCCCACACAAGGTCTTGGTTGTAGGTGCAGAACCAGAGGAGGAGGACTACGCTGATGATGCAGATATTGAGGAAGACAATGAGGACCAGCCAAAAAACTACTAAGCATCCAGGACAAGGAGAAATCCTTGGCTGCTCTTGTAGTTTTGACACCCTCATCTCCCCCATACCTATACCCCCAACAAACCTGCTCTGAGGCCTGCTGCCTCATCACCCTCTGAGTTGAGTTCTAAGGAAGAGCCCTCACTGATTGACTTCAACTCTAAACCCTTACACAATGATACTGACTTGGAAGGAGTCCAAGAGGACCTCTTACATCAAGTTCTCATGGTTAAAACTTGTATCCATTGGACAAAGCTTTGCCATGAGGTGGTCATCCCACAGATAGCTTGGAAAACGGTCTCTTTACTGTATGCTAAACAGTTGGCTCAGCCAGGCGTGTAAGTTACTCACAAGGAGAACAGCGCTGTACAACTGACCAAGCTGCTACTTATAGTAAATGTCTCAGCCCCTCTAGAGTCCCTCAAGGAAGCAAGCCCAGCTGTAGGAGCTACCATGGTTACCTTCATAGAGAAGTTCAAAGGACTGAGCGTGCATCAGGTCTTCAAGATTGTAGAGATCAGAGAAGACTTCCAGGATTGCACTTATATCAACCTGGTAGTGAACAAAACCAACGTCTGAGCCATACTGGATACTGGTGCTCCAGGGAACATTATATCCTTGCAGCTGGTCAAGAAGCTAAAACTGGCACCAGACTTGGCTTATCATTAAGAGTTTGGTACAGCTGAGCCACAGATCATTAAAGCAAAAGTAGTTTACTCTTCTCTCTCTGCTTTGGAAAACTAATGGTCACTGCTCCTGCCATAGTTCTGGAGAATAACAGCTATGACATCCTTATTGGAACTAGCTTTATGGTTCAGTATGGTACCATGACCAACCATGGAGACCATACATTTGGGATCTTGGGCCACTCAATTCCCATGTTCTGCCATAGTGATTGCCCTTATGATCTGCCCCTATACCAGTTACACTACATCAACCTGGAGTATGTAGATGAAGAACTGCCAATCACCTATACACTGCTTAGTAAGAAGGCTAAGGTGCTCCCTCTCTTGGTGGGAGAAGCCAAGGGTATTCCTGTGTATGTGTCTTCCACAATGTTCATACCACCAGGCTTTCAAGTAATTCATAACACTGGTCTATCACTTGCACTTCCCGCTGGTACTGTAAGGGATTGTATCCCTTAAAAAAGTCATTGTTATGTTGCTGAAATCTTTAAAACACAAATGGATCATTTAAAACAGAATTTAAATGCAGAAAACTGGATTAATTTACAATCCAATTCAATTAATATGATTAATCAGAATCCACATTCAAAATTGATAAATGAACACGCCTTCAAGAACAAAAGCAAAAACAAAAGCAAGAGCAAAAGCAAACACTCAGATTTGATATTGAATATAAAACCTATTTTAAATTCAAAAATAACATCCCAGGATGAAGAAAGCAACAACAGCAATGAAAGCACCTTAGAAACAAGCTCCAAAACCCCAAAGCCAGCCAATCAGACCAAAAATAAATGCACTTTGGCCAACCATCATTGTACAGGGGACCCTTCTAGCCAATCAACCAAGGCAACACCACCAAGCCACAGAAATGCTGCTCATCCGGTCTCAAAATACCATTCCCACCAGAAGCCAGAAGAATACTGCAGCTCAATAATCCAACCTACCTCTTCTTGCATTGCAGGCTGCAGCCTGCTGCAGACCTGAAAAGCAATACTAGCCAAACTACCCTTGTAGGACCCCCTGGTAATCACTATGCTCCCTCCCCCAATTGACTTCAGTATTTAAACTGAACATTTTCCTTTGAGCAAATTGCTCCAACAATTTCTTTTATTCCTATCAACCAATAAATCTATATTTTCAATTCTAAACACTTGGTTAGTAGATTCTTAAGGTTCTTCCCCAACAACATGAAGTTCATCTTCCTTTTATGGACTTTTTATGTGTTAATCAGTTATGGGCAAGCAAATGTTAACTTTGAAAACCCTGAACCAACGCCTACATACAAATCTGAAGACTCAATTTAGTATTGTTTTGGTCCACGTCAAAGGCATGCCCCTTAAGTTGAAACAGCTCAATTCCCACCTATCATCCACCCCAAGGCCCCTTGGTTAGTCTTGGGGTACACTAGTGTCTATTACCTCCTTAATAACTTCACTCCCTTCTTGGGGAGATTATGTCTATTTGGTCACCTTCTACACATGCTAATGATAGGGATTCCAGTAAGTTCCACTCTGATTAAATTCAACTTGGGAGCTTTACTCCATTCAATTGGAGAAAGACTTCTCAATGAGTAGATCCCTGACAGTTTGTTGGAACCCCTACTGAACCACCTTATGGGTGGTCCAGGTTGACATTTTACCTATGAATTTATCTTCTATGTTGCCCTCATCAAATGTGTTGCCCTCATAATTGTTACCTTCACCACAAGCTTCACCATATACAAGATTCTGTCTCTCTTTCAAAAACCAACTACCTCAGAACCAATTGTCCCCAGAACTAGCAACCAGGTCCAAACAGTAGTCCTGAACACCCTATCTGCTGTTGCACCAGGAGACAATGAAGGAAACAAGATCCTGATGCTGCAGGCCTTTTCCAAGTCCCTTTTTGAGACCTCACTGGAGAAATTTACCACTGACACACAGAAAGTGCACCACAAGGCAGAAAAGCTTACTGGTAAGTCTTGCCTTTGGTACGCCAAGGCAACCCTATAAGGAGAGGATATCCTCAACAATTATGACCAGTTCTGCAATGCCCTCTTAGCTACAGTATCCCCTGCTTCAAACCCCAACCAGTTAAGAGACCAAATCTCTTCTTTCTACCAAGGAAGAATGTCAGCCCAAGATTACGCCAAAGAATTTACCCGCCTCAAGAATGCTATTAGGATAGGCAACAACAAAGCCTGCTACCTGTTCCATAAAAAACTCTCCTTTGAACTGAAAAATTTCCTCGCCCATCATGAGTTGCCAACTGACTTTGACTCCATGGTCAAGGAAGTAATCAAGTGGTCTGCCAAGGTGAAGAAGCTCCTGTCTTGGGCCAAACCCCAGAACCCTGCCTCCTTGCCTGCAATTGTTATTAAGGAAAACGGAACCCCTCCCTCAAAGGTCCAAGGAGAGATGCCCAAAGGACTGATCCCCAAGAAGGGTGGAGGATACCAACTCTCAACAGAGGAGAAACAACATCAAACCCAACTTGGACTCTGGATATATTGTGGCAAAGAGAGACATTCAGCCAAGGATTGCCAAGCCTTGGTCAAGGTACAATATCCTATTTCTCTTCTATCCAGTTCTTCCAATAAAGAACCCTCTCAATCTTATACCCTATTACCAGTCAAGCTAGGCTCTGCTAAAATCTCTCAGGAAGTAAAAGCCTTATTGGACACAGGCGCTACAGGAAACTTTGTAAGTAGCTCCTTGGCCCAACAATTAGAGCTCCAGGAAGGACCTTCTGCTTGGGTAACCCTTGCTGACAGGTTACACACCAGAGTAACTAAAATAGAGGGGAACCTAAGGGTCAAGGTAGGGAATAACCAATTTGCCATCATGGTGTCTCATAATCAAATTTGGCCTTTTCTCTGATTTTGGGTTTCCCCTGGGCCAAGACTGTCAAGGCTGTATTAGATCTGGACTCAATGACACTCTCTACTCAGAAAGAAGGGGTTACTTATTCTATCCCCTTCAATCAAACGGAAAATAAAGGAATCTTGACTCCAGAAGACACCATCAATTTCCTTGTCACCTTGAAGAAGATATCCCAAGCCCAGATCCCTCCAGAGCTTCAAGACCTGGCAGAAGCCTTTAGTGAGTCCTCCTGTTCCCAACTACCCAGTTGCAGAGAGTCAGACCTACATATCAACTTAGTACCAGGATCATTACCCACTTGGGGTAAGCTCTATCCAGTCAACCAAGTCCAGAGTTTAGCCATGAAAACATACTTGGATGAGAATGTAGAAAAAGGTTTCATGCATTGTTCAAACTCCCCCTGCTCTTCCCCTATGTTCTTTGTGGGTAAATCAGATGAATCCCTAAGACCTGTGGTAGATTACTCAAATCTCAACAGCATCACAATCAAGAATTTTAACCCTATTCCCTCTGCTGAAACCCCCACCAATTGACTAACAGGGGCAAAGGTTTTCTCCAAACTTGACCTTTGGAACGCCTACCATCAAATTTGTATAGCAGAAGGCCATGAGTGGAAGACTGCTGTGAGAACCCCGTTTGGTCTATATGAATACCTGGTAATGCCCTTTGGTCTAAGTAACGCTCCAGCAGCCTTCTAGGGGCTCATTAATGAAGCCCTCTTCCCTTTTCTGGATACTTGCACAGTAGTATACCTGGACAATATCCTCATTTACTCTAAGGACCATGACTCCCACCTCATCCATCTTTGAGAAGTCCTACAGGCCTTAATCAAAGCTTGCTTGTTCTGTAAACTGGAAAAATGTGAATTCTACAAGAAAGAAATTGAGTTCCTTGGCTATAACATCCTAGAAAGAGGGTTTGCAGTTGCCCCGTCCAAGGTCCAAGCCATGGCAGATTGGCCTGTCCCTACCTCCTGCACCAAGCTTTGTGGATTCCTGGGACTAGCTAATTTCTGTTGTAGATTCATCAAAGACTTCTCAGCTATTGCCTTACCTCTCACACAACTCACCTCAGACAAAGTACCTTTCACATGGAATCCTGAAACTCAGTCAGCCTTTGACGCCTTGAAACATGCCTTCTCTTCTGCCCCTGTGCTACTACGCCCAGACCCAGAGCGCCAATTTTTTCTGGATACAGATGCCTCAGACTTTGCGCTGGTAGCGGTGTTGCTCCAGCTTGTGGAGGATGGAGAACTTCACCATGTTGTGTTCTACTCCTACAAGCTCCTGGACAGGGAGCACAATTACCATCTTTACAAAAAGGAATTATATGCCATAGTATGCGCCTTGGACAACTGGAGAAGATATCCACAGGGAAGCAAATACCCAGTCCACATTTGCACAGCCCATAAAAACCTCCTATACTTCACAGAAAAATGCAAGGTTTGCCCCTGTTTGGCCCATTGGGCTATTAAGCTAATGGCATACAACTTCCAAAATGAATACACTCCTGGTAAGAAGAACATTGTCCCTGACACCATTAGCTGCAGAGAAGACCTTGACAACCCTGATACCTCCTACCACATGCACAACATCCAACAAATGTTGGAACCCTCCTAATTCCTGAACCTCATTGCTACCGCTTCCTTGTACACAGACCTGGATAAGGAGGCCAAGAGGAACAACTTTTGAACCCTTTAACTAGCACCGCAGATCTGTAAGTAAGAAACAACATCTGGTTCCATGAAAACTCCCTGTTTGTTCCTCAAGGACCTCTTAGTGATATCCCCATGGCCTGATAGAGGAGTGTCATGGAAGTCTTGGATAATCCAATTTCTAAGACCCTCAAAAGGATTTCCCAACAATACTGGTGGCCCTCAATGAAGAAGTTAGTGGGAAGCTACATAATCAAGTGCCTGGAGTGCTGTCAAAACAAAACCTCCCGCCAAAAGCCTCAAGGATTCCTGCAACCTTTACCAATCCCTCCCCAACCATGGTCTTCTATATCAATGGACTTCATTGTTGAACTACCCAAGAGTCAGGGAAATGCCGGAATCCTAGTGGTGGTGGACTGCCTAACCAAGTATGGTATCTTTATTCCCTTCTCCACTGCTTCTGCAGAAGAGACTGCCCAGATGCTCCTCAAGAACATTTTTGCCTACCATGGAATTCTGAATGACATTGTCTCTGACCAAGGAACCCAGTTCACCTCCAAGTTCTGGTCTAGCCTAATGAAAGGGTTGGGAGTCAAGACCAACCTCTCCACCTCATTTCACCCCCAGACTGATGGACAGACTGAAAGAGTTAATCAGGTATTGGAGGCTTATTTATGAAACTACTTCAACGCCTAACAGAATAACTGGTCTGAGCTCCTACCAGTGGCTCAACTAGCCTATAACACCAGCCATCACATATCCGTTGGGATGTCCCCTTTTAAGGCTTACTATGGATATGACCCCAAAGAAATTCCTTCTCAAGTGGAGACAACCCCAGTTCCACAGGTCAACAAGCATCTAAATGACCTCTCCACAATTCAAGCCAAACTTAAAGAAACACTAAATAAATCCGTTGAGTCATATAATAAGTTTGCTGACAGACACTGCAGAGAGCCTGACAAATACTCCCCCGGATCTCTGGTGTCCCTGGACGCTTGCAACCTACACATCAAATGGCCACGTCAAAAATTGGGAACCAAGAAGATAGGGCCCTTGGAAGTAATACAAAAGATTTCCCCCCTGACATATCAAGTCCGCCTGCCAGAAGAATCCACAGCCCATGACGTCTTCCATGTCAGCCTTCTCAGTTGCTACCATGGATCTCCAGAAAATCTCTCTCAGACCAAATGGAACCCCCCCTCTGGTAATGAATCATCTTCCTGAATGGGAGGTGGAAGAAATCATTGATGACAAAATGATTTGTAACAAACCACACTACTTGATCAAATGGGTAGGATATGGTATGGAATCAAACAGCTGGGAACCCATTGACAATTTGACCAACTGCTGGGACCTATTAGACCACTATTACCAGGCAAAGGGGAAGAACAAGGCCTTAGGAGAGGCTAGTGTAAGGGATTGTATCCCTTAAACAAGTCATTGTTCTATTGCTGGAATCTTTAAAACACAAATGGATCATTTAAAGCAGAATTTAAATGCAGAAAACTGGATTAATTTACAATCCAATTCAATTAATATGATTAATCAGAATCCACATTCAAAATTGATAAATGAACACGCCTTCAAGAACAAAAGCAAAAACAAAAGCAAGAGCAAAAGCAAACACTCAGATTTGATATTGAATATAAAACCTATTTTAAATTCAAAAATAACATCCCAGGATGAAGAAAGCAACAACAGCAATGAAAGCACCTTAGAAACAAGCTCCAAAACCCCAAAGCCAGCCAATCAGACCAAAAATAAATGCACTTTGGCCAACCATCATTGTACAGGGGACCCTTCTAGCCAATCAACCAATGCAACACCACCAAGCCACAGAAATGCTGCTCATCCGGTCTCAAAATACCATTCCCACCAGAAGCCAGAAGAATACTGCAGCTCAATAATTCAACCTACCTCTTCTTGCATTGCAGCCTGCTGCAGACCTGCAAAGCAATACTAGCTAAAATACCCTTGTAGGATCCCCTGGTAATCACTATGCTCCCTCCCCCAATTGACTTCAGTATTTAAACTGAACATTTTCCTTTGAGAAAATTGCTCCAACAATTTCTTTTATTCCTATCAACCAATAAATCTATATTTTCAATTCTAAACACTTGGTTAGTAGATTCTAAAGGTTCTTCCCCAACAACATGAAGTTCATCTTCCTTTTATGGACTTTTTATGTGTTAATCAGTTATGGGCAAGCAAATGTTAACTTTGAAAACCCTGAACCAACGCCTACAGACAAATCTGAAGACTCAATTTAGTATTGTTTTGGTCCACGTCAAAGGCATGCCCCTTAAGTTAAAACAGCTCAATTCCCACCTATCATCCACCCCAAGGCCCCTTGGTTAGTCTTGGGATACACTAGTGTATATTACCTCCTTAATCACTTCACTCCCTTCTTGGAGAGATTATGCCTATTTGGTCACCTTTTACACATGCTAATGATAGGGATTCCAGTAGGTTCCACTCTGATCAAATTCAACTTGGGAGCTCTACTCCATTCAATTGAAGAAAGACTTCCCAATGAGTGGATCCCTGACAGGTACTCCTGGGGAGATTTTTAGCATCCCCAATGCATCATGGTTGGAGCCATGGGTAGCAGCAGGAATCATCATGCTTAGCAATCAGAAAATCTTGGTGTTGATGGCTAAAATAAGTCAGAAACCAATGACTGTCTCCAAGTATCAATTTCTGGGCCACATACGTTTAGATAAACATGGCAACCTACAAGAAGCTTCTCCTTTTGCAGACTTCTTGGAGTTAGGCTTACCCTATGAGCAACCAAGAGTTCTGTCAGTCATCAGTTGTGAATTGCTATCAGGCCTCTTTGAAGAGCAAAAGGACCTAGCTATAGATCTCTTTTCTCAATACAGGAATCTGTTTGCTAAAGATGACTATGACCTTGGGAAGGTAGTAGACGTAGTGCATCACATGATATCCAGGATAGCCCTCCAATTTGCTCTAGACCAATACAACGTAGCCAAGCTAATCAAGCTGTGGCCAGCAAAGAGTTAAAGAAACTACTGGGTACTTGACTCCTGGTTCCCAGTAAGAGCCCTTGGGCTGCTCCCCTGCTGATCTTTGAGAAGAAAGACAGTAGTATTTGAGTGGTGGTTGACTACTACCATCTGAATGCAGTCACCAAGAAGGACTCCTACCCACTTTCTTGCATTGATGATACACTGAATCAGCTGGGAAGTGCCAAGTTCTTTAGTGCAATGGACCTTATCAGTAGGTATTGGCAAATTGACCTGCCTCCTGCTGACCAAGAGATACACACCATTATTACCAATCAAGGTCTTTTCCAACCCACATGGATGCCCTAAGGCCTATCCAATGTGCTGACCACCTTTCAGAGAACCATGGACGCAGTGATGAGAGATATCAAGCTATATTGCGTGCTGGTATACCTTGATGAAATCAATGTCTTCTCTTGCACCTTTACCAAACACTTGGCCCATCTGGAGGAGGTTTTCAAGTGGCTCTTAGCTGCCAATCTAAAGCTTAAGCCACGCAAATGCAACTTCTTCAAGGAGCACCTAGAGTTCTTGGGTTTTATCATCAGTTGAAATGGACTCTGCCCTGCTCCTCTCAAGGTTGAAGCCATTGAAAAGATGCAGGTGCCCTCTAGTAAAAGGGATGTCTAATTCTTCCTAGGGATGATAAATTACTATTGCCGCTTTATCCCCAATTTTTCCTTACTGGGGTTTGCACTCTTCCAACTCCTTTGCGCTGATGTAGACTTCTTCTGGAGCCTAGAGTGCCAGACTGCATTTGATGCCCTAAAGAAGACTCTCACTGCTGCACCTGTGCTGGCCTACCCAGACTTTTCCAGACCCTTTGTAGTTAACACGGATGCCAGCTTAACAGCCATTGGTGATGTGCTCTCTCAGCTAGACACTGATGGATTAGAACATCTGGTGGGTTACTGCTCTTGCACCCTCAACGTCCATGAGAGGAACTACACAGTCACAGAATGTGAGTGCTTGGCAGTGATTTACTCCTACCAACAATTCAGAGTGTACCTTCATGGAGTACATTTCACAGTTGTCACAGACCATTCTTCCTTGCAATGGCTGAAGACACTGAATGATCCCAAAGGTTGGCTAGAATGTTGGGCTATCAAGCTACAGGCATACAACTACAAAATCATTCAATGAGTTGGCACAATCCACCAAAATACCAACTTCCTCTCCCGTCTGCCTACTGTTGCCTTAGTCTTCCCCATGGCTGACATTCTCTATGATAAACTTATAGAGGACCCTTCTTTGTGGGGCGAGAAACCAGCAGAAATACAGAAGGCCCTCAAGAAGCTAGCTGTTGACACCAGAACCTTCAAGGGACAGCTCCTAAAGCTTTGCAGGTATTCCTGACTTCTGTATATACATCCATCTCTGCACATGGACTCAGTGGTAGCTGCACACAAGACTACTGGACACAGTGGTATTCAGAAGACACTAGCAATGATACAACAACATTTCTTTTGGGAAGGAATGCACATGGATATGGTGAAGACTTTAGCCTTTTGCATGACCATAACATCAATCCCCCAAAGGTAGCCAAGTTCCAGCAAAGACTAGTCCAACCTGGGTTTGCCTTTCATATGGTGGCTATTGACGTAATGGGTTCCTTGACAGTCACCAACAGCAAGAACAAGTTAATTATTGTAGCTGTGGATTACCTGAACAAATGAGTAGAGGCTAAGGCTATCCCTAACCAGTCTTCCCTGACTACTGCTATATTCATACTGGAGAACATAATATACAAGCATGGTTGTCCCCAAGTACTGTCAGACAATAGCACCAACTTTACAAGCTATATGATTCCCTGCCTAAAAAAACTGATGGAGATACATGATACACTATATACTCCCTATCACCCACAGACCAATGGTATGGTAGAACACAAAAATGAAAGCCTGGTACAGATACTACAGAAGCTTAGTTATCAACAGGAGACAGAATGGGATACCTTTCTACCAGCTGCAACCTTTGGGTACAATATTGGCTATCATTGGGCCAAATGAAAGCCACCCTTTCAGCTACTCTACGGGAAACAACCAGGACTTCCATTCCTGCTATACTTGCTAGTGAAACCTAGCCCGCCAGTATCCCTGAACGCCTACCTCAATAAGCTGGTATAGACATTGATACAGCTACAATCTAAAGCCTATACAGTTAACCTTAACCACAAACTCCAAGACCTTGACCAAGCCATGGCCAAGCGCCCTCCCCTAAAGCTCTACGTGGTTGGAGATGAGGTCTGCTTCTTCAGCAACAGAGGTTACAGTTGAGAGTGTAAACTTGCCTCTCTCTGGCAAGGTCCTGTTCAAGTCATCTAAAAGACTGGCCCCAACTCATATACATTGAAAGAACCAGTTTCTGGGCAATTGATTACTAGAGTGCATGCCAATATATGTGTGCTGCTCCTAGTAGTTAAGAGTAAGCCCCAATGAGGACAACAACCCAAAAAAAGAAATCCCAATGAAAAAAATCCATGGGTTGTTGTCCAGTTTGCCAAACCAAAAAATATAAGAAAATGAAATCAGAAGACCTTTATTGTTGAGATACCAGGCCTTGCATATACCAGACCAATTGAACCAAGGCCTGAACTGCAGCCAAGTAACAAAGCTGGTTTCCAGAGGCATAGGGGGAATTGATTCCCACTAAAACTTGTCTGACAAGTCCAAGTACTGGCTGTCCAAGTCCACCATGGGCAATAGCTGAGCTAGAGTCTGACCTCTCACAACTGGGGTGCTTTTTGCTTGGGCTGCCTTGGCTGAAGACCGTTTTCTCTTAGGGACAACCACCTGAACAGTCTGCTTTCTGGGATGAGGAGATCTTAAAGTGTAGAAATAAATCATACTGATACCTGAGGTCCTGTAGACGCTTTTAAGCCCTGCTATCTAATCCAGTGGCAGGAAATGTTGCAATGTGCTAAAATGTGATGGATTTAATGGACACTAAATTCAAAGTCATATTCAGAACGTAATTACACATATGCAATTGCTCAACCAATCTATCAAGAACTACTAGATATCAGAGAATTATGGATTCCACTCAAATACTCTCAGTAATTTTGCAATTTGGAGGTTACACAAAGGGGCAAAAAAACAAGGACTTTGATTCTGGAATTAAGGCTCATACTTTGCGCTTGAGTCTGTAAACCTAAATGGAGGTGACATTAATAATCTGATTGCCCAATCAATCCCTACTTCTGGGTGAAAAATTAATAGCCTATATTGATATTGATAGTTTGATTATGGTATTGATTTCAAACCTGGCCTAATTCCCTGGTATTACATCCCACCCTTTTCCCCTCTAGCAATTTCCCACCTCTCTATATACTTGATTTTTATATGAAATAAAGATAAGTTTTTACCCCCACATATTGTTCACTCCTAGCTTGGTTTTACTATCCTGCATTCAGGTATAGTAATTGAACAATTACCAGGGCTAATTCTTGCTAGCTATACCCAAAATTCTAGATATATAACAGGGGGAGGTATTGTGGGTTCAGAGCAAATGATTTCCACTGAACATTGGTTAACGTCCAGCTTCCCCCTCTGAAGCTGTAAGAGCCAGTCTATGTGAGATAGAAAAACACAGTTTCATGAAGCAATTTGTTTATTTTGATGGGATAGATCTGGAAGACTACCCCATTCTGGTTAAGTATGATCACAGAGGTGTCCCAGTCAATATAAAGTCAATTATGTTGGAGTCCTTTGAGGCTGGTAATGACATTGTGGCTGAGACCTGCCATGATTGACCCAGAGAGTTTAACCTAGATGCTCCCCTTTCTCACAGAGAAGGGTAAAATCTCATGTGTGATTACCACTGTGGGGTTCCTGTTCACCAGTCCCCAATGTGTGTCCTGGGTCATAGCCAGGTATTGGCTGGAGAAGTTGTCATTCCCTATTAGTGGTAGGTGACTGATATGAAGTTTATACGTGGCTTGCATTACTGTAAACTCTTTCAATAGTTTCCTGATAACTAGGCAGGTATCCCCACCATGTACTTGTACTTCAGCGGGTGCTAGTCCCTCTGTGGTCCTGTATCAATACTTTAATAACCCAATGAACTCATCCCCAATAAATTCCCTTCCCCTATCTGTCATCTCAAGGTGTCTAGTTAACCTCTCCCACTCCTCCTGGGAAGTTTTACTAATGGCAAACTTTCAACAGCTTTGGCAGTAGGTGTCTTTCTTCCCTTGGCTAGGGTAGAAGATTTTGGGCAACTCACTCATAGGGACCATCTTTACTACTTGGAAATTTGAGCAGGGGCCGAAATAGGCTTTAATTTGCTTTCAGAAGAAAGATCCCCTTAGAAAAATTCTGTTATATGGACCAAGGGTCTGGGAAATAATTGATATGTGCCAATACTATGAGTCCTCCAACAATTTCTTGTACTCCTTGTACTTAGTCTTGGGCTCCTGCAACTTAGGCTTGGACTCCTACTCTTTAGTCCTGGACTACTTCTACTTGCTTAGGCTCCTGATCCTTATCCTAGGCTTCCTAGTCCTTTATCTTGGACTCCTGATCCTTTATCCTTGTCCTAAGCTCCCTGTTCTGTCTTTGTAGCCTTGGTACTCCCCTTGATTGAGTCCCTGAAAAGCCTCAAATTGATCCCCCTTTTATAGACCCTTGTTTCAGTCCCTGTTTCTCTCAGATATCTGGTTTTTCCAGACTTAAGTTATTCAGTTTCTTCTGCTATATAATATATTAAACCTTTTATATTACTCCAGCCAATTAAAAACCAGCCTTTCTGCTCAATTCCCTCATTTTTTAGGCTTAAACCCTTCAGTTAAAGCCCTTAAAACAGTGAACAAACCAGCTTTGACCTACAGCCAATAAAACACCTGGATTTAACTGTTTTGCCAAAAAATACCCAGATGACTTGCTCTTGACCCCATTTCAAACCCGGCACTGTCTTGCTCCAGATAAACACCTGCTCTATGTTTCAAACAATTTTGCTGTAATTCCCATCATGTGTCTCTGGGCAAACTCAAGTGCTTCTGACTATTTTTACTTAGGGGATTTTTGAACCCTAATTTCTTCAATGTTTGTCTAAGTTTCTCTGTGTTTTACTCAACCTTTCAGCCATTCAAATTGACTGCTGCTTGCTTCTTGCCTCACTTAATCATTTTGGAAAAACTCCAGCCTTTGTCCTTAAAGTTTCTCTGTCCTGTTTCTGGCTACTTTGGCTCCTTATTACTCAATTAATTTCTTATAAATTTACAATCTATTTTCTGTAAATTATTTCCTGCTTTCCACTTATTTTGTTCTATGATACTAATCTTAATCTTTTTATCATATCTTTTTGGCAGTTTCATTAATTCTTTTTAACTTCTTCTTTCTTATTATTAGTCCTAATTCCAGAAGTATAAGCCCAGAATTCCTGATTCTTCATCCACTTCTCCTGGTCCTTCTCAACCAATTTCCAGTTTTTCAGCTAGTTTTTTCATTCCTTCAACTAGTCCTTTTCATTCCTCACTATGAACTACCTAGGTTAAATTCCTCACTATGATTCTCCAGTCCTTCAACTAGTCTTCACTATGATCTTTACTATGAGTTGCCTTGGTTCCATTTTCAGTCCCCATTACTAATATCTCAGACTCAGGAAATAAGTCTACAAGGATACTGGCGTTTGACTGGGCCCCTGCAAGTGACCTCCACTTGGGCCATTCAACCACAGACAATCCTTATGTTTATGAAGTTGTCTTTACTCTCTTGGGTGGTTAAGTATGAGATTTCAGGCGCAAAGTAACCAACTTTACTTCCCAGAGACCTGAGTATTGTCAAGTTATGCAGCTGCTTCCCCAAGCAGATACCCTGAAAACGTCTCTGAGCATACCCATTCTCCCATGATAGCTTCAGGAACTCCCCAAAGCCTCCAGGGAAACACAGACCAGGACACCCTACCAGTCCTTTAGGTAGGGTGTTTACTCACAGACATCCTGTAGGTGCACAAGGGATTGTGGAGCTATCTCAGATCCTCTCTTTTCTAGAAGTTAATGTTAGCTGCTAGGTCACATCACCCATTCTTTCCAGCAGACAATATTCATTGCTAAGGAGAAGAGCCATTCCCCACCCCTAGTGGACAATGTTACCTACTGGGTGGAGACTTTATCCTCTCCTAGTAGTCAATGTTACCTACTAGGTTTAGACACCTATCCCGCACACTAGCAGCTAATGTTACATACTGGGTGGGGACCTTATCCTCCCCTAGTAGCCAATGTTACCTACTAGGCAGGCCTTATCTTCCCTAGTAGCCAATGTTACCTAATAGGCCTCTACCTGTCCCAAAACCACTATGCTTTACAAAATTTCATCATAGAGTCTTTATTGAGGCCAAATCATCCCTTGTCTGCACAACAGCTTCAATGTGGACTGTCACAGCCACCCTATGAGATTCAGCCACGTGCACTACTTTGAAACAACTGGGTACTTGGTCTAGCTGTTGGGAGTCTGCAAACTACTGGTTGACTATGGTGTGATTGGCTCCAGTGTCTACCAAAAGTTTGTGGGTGTTCCCACAGAAATGAAAGGGGTAGGCCAAGTGGATAGTTTTACTTGATGAATGACTGGCTTGGAGGACAGGGTTGTCACTGTGAACTTGGAATACTTCTAGAGTCTCCACTTTGTGTAAGTTGTAGTTATGGGAATTCTTGGCAAGGAGAGATTGAGAATGTGGGCCAAGCAAGGTTGCACAATCTCTTGCATCTATAACCCCCAGGCTTTTCCCAAGTCCTTGATATGAGACAACTGGAGCTCCTCTTTTCAGGGACGCTTGGCCCAATTTCCCTGCTGACAAGATTGGCAGCTGCCTACTTAGTTATGGGCGCTTCCAGGAGCAGGAAAAGGTTGGGAGAGAGTATCATTGGACTTTAAGAATCCTATGAAGGCTTGTTTGTTAGCTTCTACAATGGCCTTGTGGAAATCATTGACAGAGGTGCAGCGTCCTACAGAGACCCATTTACAGATATGGGGTTTTAACCCATTGACAATGAGGATGAGTAGCATTGCATTCCCATCAGTGATGGCTTTGGGAGTGGCAGCAAGAGCTTGCTGCTAGGAAGTAAGGTATTCAGAGACACTGCCTGTCTTATTGATGGCATCTAGAGGGGTTTCTTTCTATTATAGGCAAGAAGGTTTTGCTGTAGCGGGATCTGGTAGCGTCCCTAAAGATGGTCCAAGTAACTTTGTGTTCTTGACTGGCCCAGTTGGTGAACCATACTGCAGCAGGCCCTGTGAGGTGCCAAGAAGCGGTGAAACCCACATGGGCTCAGTTACTTAGCAGATACAGAGGCAGGTTTCTGTGTAGTGAATTCAACTGGCAATTTCAGCCCCCTCTATGCCATCTGTGAAGGATTCAAGTTGGAGATTCAGCATACATTGCGAGAGGTTCAACTGTGGTGGTGTGACACTGGCGTCACATTGCCCTAGGTGGAGATGATTGTTAACAATTTTGAGTACCAACTGATACTGGTAGATAATGTGTTTCTCAGGGATGTTCCCATCAGGGATAGGGAGGAAGGTTTTCTGGTGTGAAGTAGCCATACAGCACTTACTCTGTCCTTTCTTAGGGATTTTCTTTTAAGTAGGTCATGAATTTACTGGGGATACCACTGTTGCAACTGAAACAATAAGAATTCAGTATTTGATTAGGGAAGACAACAGTACAATAGAAAAGACAAAGAAAAATAGAATAATATAAGGATTATTACTTGGCATTGTGACTAATATACTATGCGGGGAAGCCAAAAGACCATCAGGGGGTGGCTCAGTGGCAGGTTCCATGTAAGTGTTGGAGCTGGGGAATAACTTGCGCAGGGATCAGCAAAGTCAAATAGACAGCACTCTTAATTAGGGGATAGTGCCCACAATTTGAACTCACTGTTGTAACTGTGCTGTTTTAGCAGAGTTACAAGGGGAAAAATATTTAGAAGCTAGATAATAATCTTTATTGTGAGATAGTGATTATATAGTCATGGTGAATCAAGGATATCAGGAACATGATTGTTGATCAAACAGTTGGATGAAAGAAGGGGGTAGCTTGATCCTGGTAATGAGTCAAGTGCCAAAACAAGGTATCCACTATAAAGGATCATCATCTGTTCATGTTTTTGGATTTGGTAATTTGAGTTTACTTCCTAGTCTGGCTTTGGGTGACCGGGTAATCAGATTGTGGGTCACAAACCCGCTTGTTTGGAACCTTGCAGGCAGGTTGAGCCTGCAGTTTCAACACTCCCAACTGAAGGTCAGCCTCCTCTGGGGGCAGGTTGTCAGGAGCCCAGGCGCCATATTGGACTAATTGTTGTTCTGTGGCGGGCAGGGCAGTTTCTTGTTGTTTTTACCTTGCTTTGCAGGGTTGTAGGCAATTATGGTGTAGAGTCTTGTCTTGCTTACGTTTTGCAAGCCCTTGCACGGGGTAAGTGTTATTGTTGTTTACCTTTAGGATGATTGCTGGCCCTACTGTCTCAGATTGTAGTTTGCTCTTGTCAACGTTTATGACCCAAAATTTGTCCCCAACTTAATGTCTGTTGCAGATGGGAACAAAGGTTTTTTGTAGATGTTCATTCCCCTTTTCTGTTGGTTCTCTGTTAGCTTCTACAACATGAGGGTCTGAGTGTGGGGGAACTTCACTTGGAATTTGTTGTGTTCTGAGGCGCAGCACAGACACACAACAGGAAATACCAACCTTAGGATTGGATTTGTACTAAGTCTCAGTTAGATGACAGGGAAGGCAAATGTGTTTAACTTGCGGCCCTGGAAGAAT